>JAXDDX010000147.1:670000-680000 GCA_034670405.1 Hoplostethus atlanticus | reverse complement strand
ATACACACACACACACACACGCACGCACACACACACACACACAGAAGGTGTCTGATAGTGTGTGTGTGTGTGTGTGTGTGTGTGTGTGTGTGTGAGTGTGTTACTTGTGGGTGCTTTTCTGTATTTAGGCGGTGTATGTGCAACCTCTGTGTGTGTTACAATTATGTATGCACATGCATGTTTGGATGGTGAGTGGGTAGCTGTGTGTGTGTGTGTGTGTGTGTGTGTGTGTGAGGCCTGGGTATTGGGGAACTTTTGATTGAGTCAATCAGGACTGATGAGGGAAGATCAGAAAACAACAGCACCAGACAATATATGCACACACATACATACACAAGCGCACGTGCCCATTCATCCAAACACGTGCACACGAATCGTGAAACAGCAATCAGACGGGTCACAGCACATTATGAGATCACACACACACACACACACACACACACAGGAAAAGTTGCTTCAGAGTGTGTGGGTTGTTAGATACTAGCAAGTAGAATGTTAACTACCAGTAGGGCATCTGCTAACCACTAGTAGAACATGTTAACTACCAGTAGGACGTCTGCTAACCACTAGTAGAATGTTAACTACCAGTAGGGCGTCTGCTAACCGCTAGTAGAATGTTAACTACCAGTAGGGCGTCTGTTAACCACTAGTAGAATGTTAACTACCAGTAGGGCATCTGCTAACCACTAGTAGAACATGTTAAATACCAGTAGGATGTCTGCTAACCACTAGTAGAATGTTAACTACCAGTAGGGCATCTGTTAACCACTAGTAGAATGTTAACTACCAGTAGGGCATCTGCTAACCACTAGTAGAACATGTTAACTACCAGTAGTGCATCTGCTAACCACTAGTAGAACATGTTAACTACCAGTAGGGCGTCTTCTAACCACTAGTAGAACATGTTAACTACCAGTAGGACGTCTGCTAACCGCTAGTAGAATGTTAACTACCAGGAGGATGTCTGCTAACCGCTAGTAGAATGTTAACTACCAGTAGGGTGTCTGCTAACCACTAGTAGAACATGTTAACTACCAGTAGGGCGTCTGCTAACCACTAGTAGAACGTTAACTATCAGTAGGGCATCTGCTAACCACTAGTAGAACGTTAACTACCAGTAGGGCATCTGCTAACCGCTAGTAGAACATGTTAACTACCAGTAGGACGTCTGCTAACCGCTAGTAGAACATGTTAACTACTAGTAGGGCGTCTGCTAACCACTAGTAGAACATGTTAACTACCAGTAGGATGTCTGCTAACCGCTAGTAGAACATGTTAACTACTAGTAGGGTGTCTGCTAACCGCTAGTAGAACATGTTAACTACCAGTAGGACATCTGCTAACCACTAGTATAACATGTTAACTACTAGTAGGGCGTCTGCTAACCGCTAGTAGAACATGTTAACTACCAGTAGGATGTCTGCTAACCGCTAGTAGAATGTTAACTACCAGTAGGGCATCTGCTAACCGCTAGTAGAATGTTAACTACCAGTAGGGCGTCTGCTAACCGCTAGTAGAACATGAACT
The DNA here is from genome assembly GCA_034670405.1 of Hoplostethus atlanticus. NCBI lineage: Eukaryota > Metazoa > Chordata > Actinopteri > Trachichthyiformes > Trachichthyidae > Hoplostethus > Hoplostethus atlanticus. The sequence goes on along the minus strand of JAXDDX010000147.1, from coordinate 678,473 downwards.
ACCAGTAGGACGTCTGCTAACCGCTAGTAGAACATGTTAACTACCAGTAGGGCGTCTGCTAACCGCTAGTAGAATGTTAACTACCAGTAGGGCGTCTGCTAACCGCTAGTAGAATGTTAACTACCAGTAGGGCATCTGCTAACCACTAGTAGAACATGTTAACTACCAGTAGGGCATCTGCTAACCACTAGTAGAACATGTTAACTACCAGTAGGGCGTCTTCTAACCACTAGTAGAACATGTTAACTACCAGTAGGACGTCTGCTAACCGCTAGTAGAATGTTAACTACCAGGAGGATGTCTGCTAACCGCTAGTAGAATGTTAACTACCAGTAGGGTGTCTGCTAACCACTAGTAGAACATGTTAACTACCAGTAGGGCGTCTGCTAACCACTAGTAGAACGTTAACTATCAGTAGGGCATCTGCTAACCACTAGTAGAACGTTAACTACCAGTAGGGCATCTGCTAACCGCTAGTAGAACATGTTAACTACCAGTAGGACGTCTGCTAACCGCTAGTAGAACATGTTAACTACTAGTAGGGCGTCTGCTAACCACTAGTAGAACATGTTAACTACCAGTAGGATGTCTGCTAACCGCTAGTAGAACATGTTAACTACTAGTAGGGTGTCTGCTAACCGCTAGTAGAACATGTTAACTACCAGTAGGACATCTGCTAACCACTAGTATAACATGTTAACTACTAGTAGGGCGTCTGCTAACCGCTAGTAGAACATGTTAACTACCAGTAGGATGTCTGCTAACCGCTAGTAGAATGTTAACTACCAGTAGGGCATCTGCTAACCGCTAGTAGAATGTTAACTACCAGTAGGGCGTCTGCTAACCGCTAGTAGAACATGAACTACCAGTAGGACGTCTGCTAACCGCTAGTAGAACATGTTAACTACCAGTAGGGCGTCTGCTAACCGCTAGTAGAATGTTAACTACCAGTAGGGCGTCTGCTAACCGCTAGTAGAATGTTAACTACCAGTAGGGCATCTGCTAACCACTAGTAGAACATGTTAACTACCAGTAGGGCATCTGCTAACCACTAGTAGAACATGTTAACTACCAGTAGGGCGTCTTCTAACCACTAGTAGAACATGTTAACTACCAGTAGGACGTCTGCTAACCGCTAGTAGAATGTTAACTACCAGTAGGATGTCTGCTAACCGCTAGTAGAATGTTAACTACCAGTAGGGCGTCTGCTAACCACTAGTAGAACGTTAACTACCAGTAGGGCGTCTGCTAACCACTAGTAGAACGTTAACTACCAGTAGGGCATCTGCTAACCGCTAGTAGAACATGTTAACTACCAGTAGGACGTCTGCTAACCGCTAGTAGAACATGTTAACTACTAGTAGGGCGTCTGCTAACCACTAGTAGAACATGTTAACTACCAGTAGGATGTCTGCTAACCGCTAGTAGAATGTTAACTACCAGTAGGGCATCTGCTAACCGCTAGTAGAATGTTAACTACCAGTAGGGCGTCTGCTAACGGCTAGTAGAATGTTAACTACAAGTAGGATGTCTGCTAACTGCTAGTAGAACATGTTAACTACCAGTAGGGCGTCTGCTAACCGGTAGTAGAATGTTAACTACCAGTAGGATCTCTGCTAACCGCTAGTAGAATGTTAACTACCAGTAGGGCGTCTGCTAACCGCTAGTAGAACGTTAACTACCAGTAGGACATCTGCTAACCGCTAGTAGAACATGTTAACTACCAGTAGAACATCTGCTAACCACTAGTAGAACATGTTAACTACCAGTAGGGCATCTGCTAACCACTAGTAGAACATGTTAACTACCAGTAGGGCGTCTTCTAACCACTAGTAGAACATGTTAACTACAAGTAGGACGTCTGCTAACCGCTAGTAGAATGTTAACTACCAGTAGGATGTCTGCTAACCGCTAGTAGAATGTTAACTACCAGTAGGGCGTCTGCTAACCACTAGTAGAACATGTTAACTACCAGTAGGGCGTCTGCTAACCACTAGTAGAACGTTAACTACCAGTAGGGCGTCTGCTAACCACTAGTAGAACGTTAACTACCAGTAGGGCATCTGCTAACCGCTAGTAGAACATGTTAACTACCAGTAGGACGTCTGCTAACCGCTAGTAGAACATGTTAACTACTAGTAGGGCGTCTGCTAACCACTAGTAGAACATGTTAACTACCAGTAGAATGTCTGCTAACCGCTAGTAGAACATGTTAACTACTAGTAGGGCGTCTGCTAACCGCTAGTAGAACATGTTAACTACCAGTAGGGCATCTGCTAACCACTAGTAGAACATGTTAACTACTAGTAGGGCGTCTGCTAACCGCTAGTAGAACATGTTAACTACCAGTAGGATGTCTGCTAACCGCTAGTAGAATGTTAACTACCAGTAGGGCATCTGCTAACCGCTAGTAGAATGTTAACTACCAGTAGGGCGTCTGCTAACCGCTAGTAGAATGTTAACTACCAGTAGGATGTCTGCTAACTGCTAGTAGAACATGTTAACTACCAGTAGGGCGTCTGCTAACCGGTAGTCGAATGTTAACTACCAGTAGGATCTCTGCTAACCGCTAGTAGAATGTTAACTACCAGTAGGGCGTCTGCTAACCGCTAGTAGAACGTTAACTACCAGTAGGACGTCTGCTAACCGCTAGTAGAACATGTTAACTACCAGTAGGGCGTCTGCTAACCGCTAGTAGAATGTTAACTACCAGTAGGGCGTCTGCTAACCGCTAGTAGAATGTTAACTACCAGTAGGGCGTCTGCTAACCACTAGTAGAACATGTTAACTACTAGTAGGGCGTCTGCTAACTGCTAGTAGAACATGTTAACTACCAGTAGGATGTCTGCTAACCGCTAGTAGAATGTTAACTACCAGTAGGGCGTCTGCTAACCGCTAGTAGAATGTTAACTACCAGTAGGGCATCTGCTAACCGCTAGTAGAATGTTAACTACCAGTAGGATGTCTGCTAACCGCTAGTAGAACATGTTAACTACCAGTAGGGCGTCTGCTAACCGGTAGTAGAATGTTAACTACCAGTAGGATCTCTGCTAACCGCTAGTAGAATGTTAACTACCAGTAGGGCGTCTGCTAACCGCTAGTAGAACGTTAACTACCAGTAGGACGTCTGCTAACCGCTAGTAGAACATGTTAACTACCAGTAGGGCATCTGCTAACCACTAGTAGAACATGTTAACTACTAGTAGGGCGTCTGCTAACCGCTAGTAGAACATGTTAACTACCAGTAGGATGTCTGCTAACCGCTAGTAGAATGTTAACTACCAGTAGAGCATCTGCTAACCGCTAGTAGAATGTTAACTACCAGTAGGGCGTCTGCTAACCGCTAGTAGAATGTTAACTACCAGTAGGGCGTCTGCTAACCGCTAGTAGAATGTTAACTACCAGTAGGACGTCTGCTAACCGCTAGTATAATGTTAACTACCAGTAGGGCGTCTTCTAACCGCTAGTATAATGTTAACTACCAGTAGGGCGTCTGCTAACCGCTAGTAGAATGTTAACTACCAGTAGGGCGTCTGCTAACCGCTAGTAGAACATGTTAACTACCAGTAGGATGTCTGCTAACCGCTAGTAGAATGTTAACTACCAGTAGGGCATCTGCTAACCGCTAGTAGAATGTTAACTACCAGTAGGGCGTCTGCTAACCGCTAGTAGAATGTTAACTACCAGTAGGGCGTCTGCTAACCGCTAGTAGAATGTTAACTACCAGTAGGACGTCTGCTAACCGCTAGTATAATGTTAACTACCAGTAGGGCGTCTGCTAACCGCTAGTATAATGTTAACTACCAGTAGGGCGTCTGCTAACCGCTAGTAGAATGTTAACTACCAGTAGGGCGTCTGCTAACCACTGCACAGAGGTTGTTAACCAGTCGTCATGACAGATGTCATAATTACACTGTGTGGATATTTGAGTGTGTTTGTGTTTGATAGTGTGTGTAGGGTTCACCCTGAGGGAGTGACAGACCGAGATTTGGTCTGTGTGTGTGTGTGTGTGTGTGTGTGTGTGTGTGTGTGTGTGTCTATATGTGTGTGTGTGTGTGTGTGTGTGTGTGTGTGTGTGTGTGTGTGTGCACTTATGCGTATTCATCAGCCAGCGGGCAGAAGAGCCATCATAGAGTTTTTAAAGTGTTTTTTAACGAGCTGGAGCGATTACAAATGGACTGAGTTCTGTGGCTCATACTGAACAGGCGGGAGGAGGCAGCCGCCAGCCGCCGGGATCAGTCGCATCCACGCTCATTATCCTCACCGTCTCTCTGCGCCGAGCAAGAGGAGGCTCTGAATAGATGCCAACTACACTGGCTAAATGGAAGGCAGCAGTCCTCAGCAGTTGTTTCACGGCAGCAGGCGTTGGCTGTGTGATTCATCTGACATCCGATGAGTGATACAATACATACAATACAATATGGCTGATGGGTTCATCGCAGTGGGAATCCCGACAGGGTTAAAGGAAAATCCTCCATAAAACACAGATAGATCAGAATGCAATGCAGTAGCTGAGATGGACCAGAATGCAATGCAGTAGCCGAGATGGACCAGAATGCAATGCAGTAGCTGAGATGGACCAGAATGCAATGCAGTAGCCAGGATAGACCAGAATGCAATGCCGTAGCCGAGATAGACCAGAATGCAATGCAGCCACAAGACATGTTGGGTCTGTGTAAGGGGCGGGACTTATTTTTTTCTCAACTGGAAACTGAATACATCAAGTCCGGGCAAGTTATCTAGGTTGGTTGAAAGGCATTCTGGGAAATGTAGGAAATCACAGGCAGGTTGAAATGCAAACTGTCTCCCAAACAGCAGCGACGCTACATGATGATGCATCACAGGGTGCCTTGGTCCACCCTGTTGAGCTCCACAGGGAGATGAACCCCTGGCAGCACCTTGACTAACTACAATACTGACACCAATTTCAGCCTCAAGCTCTTCTCTCAAGTTCTTTCCGATGACGCCGTTACTCGTCAAACTAATTCAAAAGGTTCCCTCATGAAGCGACCAAGTGATACCTCAGCCGTTACCTCCGTCACCACGGTAACAGCCAGATGCCACGTTTACATTTTACATTTACAGCAGGAGAATAAGCTTCACCCCCAATTCACCAAGCGAGAGTAAAGAGGTCAAGGGTCAGAGCCACAGCGCCCTGATAAGAGACGAAACAACCTGTACCTGGAATGATGATGAAAAGTAAAGAACTGATAAAGGTAATGAACCGGCAGCGATAGTGATAAGAGATGTTCTTGTTGGGTTCAAAGCCCTTCAAGATGCTCTCAGAGACAAACCGAGGACCAATCAGAGGCCTTGAGCTCTCACAGCATCCAGATCTCAACACTTTTGAACTCTCTGCTCTCCGCTGGACCAGATTCAGGTTTATCTGACAACAGATGAAAAGGGACGGATCCATTTATTCAGCACTCTTGTTACCTCTAGAGGCGTTCCTTCGACTTTTTCTCATTTTATTGTGTTGCAACATGGAATTAATGGATTTAATGTCTTTTAAGGTTTTTGTCACTGATAAACACTTATGGAATCAATATTTTATTTGCAATTCATTTAGAAACATGTATTGTTGGATGGATGGATGGATGTGAATGGAGGCCGTGGTGGAGATGTCCTGACCTTCTGGGCTGAGCTGCCGTCTCCGTGGCTCCACGCTACTTGTGAATGCTGCTCATGCACTTCCCCATGAACACAAACACGCTACGGTGCCTCAGAGCTGACATTTCTGCCAGTCATCAAGACTGGATCTCAAGGTCTGAGGCATGCTGGGAGGAAATAGACTGTTAAGCAGAGGTGGTCTTAGTGTGTGTGTGTGTGTGTGTGCGCTCCACTGCTTGAAAACAACGTCCATGTTACTTTGAGCTACGAGGGAGGTGGAAGGTGGTGTGTGTGTGTGTGTGTGTGTGTCTGTGTGTGTGTGTGTGGGCAGCCATCTTGAAATCTGAGCACGCCATGCAGGGATTGGTGGCTAATGAGGTTGCTACGGTGATGTGAATGTGACCTCGGAGCAGATGGTCCTCCGCCGGTTGAGATACTCTGCTGTCCAAAGAGGCGGATTAGAAGATTTTCTACTGGTTAGACCGACCGGCCCGTGGCTGAAAGGATGCCGGTTCAATCCCCGCAACAACCACGGTGTGTCCTGTCTGAAGTGCCCTTGAGCAAGACGCTGAATAGCTGCTCACTCATGGGAAGTCACTGCATAAGAGCGTCGGCTTAATAATAAAAATATGAAATCTAAATGTCGGAGATGGCCATAGGCGATAGTAATATCAGTAACATCTGAACATGTATTTTTATATATATATTATTATATATTATATTATATATTTTCAAATAAATCCAATATATTAGATGTATTTGGAAAAAACATCATGTCAGTATTTTGTAAGCCGGCGTCTTAAAAGAGCCAATAACTGTAATGATATTTCAAAGTGGCATTTTATTTTCAAGGCAGTAATAATTTGGGGAGAGAGGGTATTTCATTTCAAATGGGGGACATTTATTTTGGTGATGAAAGTCTTTATTTCATGTTGACATGTTTCAATTAGCTGAACTATTCTAAAACCCCATGTAGTCATTTTCTCTTCATTAAACATAAAAGATGTTTTTGAATGTGATACGGGAAAGTGACATTCATTCAACTCTCATCTAATACAGCCAAAACCAAACCCACGGGGCCCCGTGGCCCCGCACGGTACATTAAATAACCGATTCGGAGCGAAAACATCATTACCGCAATCGTCCCGCCAAACGATGTCATTACTGTAACGGCAGCCACTCTAGCATGGCGCCTCGCTGAGACTCAGACATCAGTTGTCCATTGTCTTCAAGCCCTTCATGGTTGGCCGACCGGCCCCATGAAGTTAATGCCTCAGACGCTGTTATGGAGAAAGGGCCCGCTGTCACTGCTACTGTATAATGGCACCATTCACTCCCTGCCTAATCGCAACACAGTTAGTTGGAGTCGCACAATGAAAGCGTGAAGTTCGTGGACGGATGCGCCAGCGAATACGTCTAATGTGACTCAGGGTGATTGGCTCAGAAACGCCTGCTGTCAGTTTGATTGGAGAACAGGTGCCATTAACTCCATGGGTAATTCCCAAAGGCGTCAGTACAGTACAACATTGAATTGTCGTACGCAATTAGTTGGAGTCACACGGTGAAAGCTTGAAGTGTGTTGTGTGATTGGTTCAGAGCCTCCCGCTGCTGGTCGCCTGCTGCAGCCTCTAATCATGTCATTCACTTGCACGGGGCTAATCAGCACGACAAGCTAGCGGCTTGGACGTAGTATTATCGGAAACAAAACCAAAAAACGGTGGAACTGTGGCTCAACGTCATCGCCTCGCAACAAGAAGGTCCTGGGTTTGACTCCCAGTCCCACAGTCCAATCTGTGTTCGTCCTGGGATAGGCTCCGCCCCCCCCCCGTGACCCGGAGTACGCAAATGACTGACAAACTTCCTTGCAGTTTTATATTCTTGCGTTCCAATCATGAAGGAACCTAAAGGGAGGTGAAGGTAAAGGTATGTGTGTTTCTTGTCCTCTACGACACCAACACCTCAACACCTCAACATCTGAGTGTTTAGATGTACAGGTATGATCTGATCCAAGCCACTACATAACTCGTTCCTTTAGGACACTCGCTCTTAATTTGAAAGAGTTTGTGCAGCAACTTTGCTCATCCTGTCTGGTGTAGAGACAGCAGCTCTCTCGCTTCCTGGTCTCTGATAGGATTAAGATGGCTGAGCCAACATGGCTGCCGGTAGGAATCAGGCCAGCGTCAAATCAACCCGTGTGTGCTGCCGTGATTAATTGTGAAGAGGCTCGAGGAGATCCGCTGCCTTCCTGCTCTAGTAAACGTATCACTCAGACCTGGATGAAGACACTTGCTCAATACTCAAAACCACCAAGACGGCTTCATTCATCGTATTAATTTCTCTGAATCCACTTGATTCATGGTATGTCTTTATAGCGTGTCAACCCTGTAACGCCTACTGACCTCCTGACATGACACGTGTACTTCAGCTAGCTAGAAGAGTCCGGGACGGTGAACCCGGAGCCCCTCCAGTAGATTACATCCAGCAGATCACAGATCTGAAAGCCCATTCAGATCCGTCTCAGCCCTGCGTCTCTCTAGCAGCTTATAGAGCTTCAATGAGAAGGGCCTGTGTGCCGGCGCTGCAGACTGCCCTGTGAATGACAATAACGGTGGTTTACATACGGGACTATTGACTGCTAGGTAGCGGCGGGCTACGCTCATGAATCCTGAGCAGGCAGGTCAGCGAGGCCCCGCTTTGATCTGCCGGATCGCAATCTAGTCGAGGGTAATAACGTCGACCTCAGCGGCGGGCTACATAAATATGAATCGATCAAGTGCGGAAAATAGAATTTCTTTCAGTTGAGTTCACCACTGAAAAGGGGCTCTTTAGCGTAGGGGTCAAACAGGAAGCAGGAAGTACTCCA
>JAXDDX010000147.1:660000-665000 GCA_034670405.1 Hoplostethus atlanticus | reverse complement strand
CATTCACCTCTGGATCAACTTAAGCAGTGCAGACACATACTGGCTCAGACTCTCTCTCTTTGACACACACACACACACACACACACACACACTGGAGCTGTCTCCAGGGAAACGGCTGACTAGCTGCCACGACAACCAAGTCCATCTGGTGCTCATCTCCCCTGGAAACTCTCTCTCTCTCTCTGTGTGTGTCTCTCTCCCCTCGAAACGTTATGGAACACCATGTTATAGTTTTGGCTGCTTGTCGAGCCGCTTCCCTTTGCAACACAGACTAATACCGGTCGTGGAAATGTGCTATGTGTCATGGAATAGTCTTGGAAAAGTCCTGGAATTTGATCAGCAAGAAGAAATCATTCTAGTAACCTTTCTGTCTCTATGCTCCTGTCAGCCGTAAGGCAACCATGAAGACAAAATGACTTATATTGATATTTCCTGGAAAATTCAGATATTTCTGGATGAGATGAACTTCCAGACGGAGAGTTTGGAGGGTTTTTTTTCCCGATGTTGTTTTCTGCTGCACAGCATCAGACAGACAGCCCTGAGCCACAGTAACACATCAAGGTGGGTGAACTTTGACCTCCAGTCAAGGATCGCCACGGGGCAAACAACCACCAGCATCAAACAAAATCACCTAGATGTACTCTCTAACACTACAGCCAGCCAGTCCACGGCTGCTTTGACTTTTAGAATCGGTATATCTGCGTTTTCAAAATGTTTCCTGTACAAATCAATGTTGTTAGATCAGGGGGTCTGCAAGTTTCATCAACTTAAATGTAAGACTTTTTAAGACCTTTTTAATGCCAATTAGAATGAAATATCAGATCAATTACACTGAAATTGAAAAAATGAATTTATTTATGTCAGCCTAGAAAGGTGTCTGAACCTTGACATGAGTTTGGATGGATCTTCCCTCCGCTAGATGCAGGATCCACTTGTGAGATGTCTACCAGTCTATTGTACTGGGTTGTGATCTTAATAGAGGCAGATTAGATGTGGGATGAGGGACTGCTAAAATGGCTACTACTGGGTTATTCTGGGATGTGATCTTGGCTGACACTAATAGAAGATAATCATCCAACTTCTCCAGAGCCAGGGCAAACTGTTCAACTCCACTGGAGCGCATGCAGGACGAACGCCAGGCTAATTTTCATCAGAGTCCAGGATGTATCAAACACATTGTGATGCTTATTGAAGCCAACGATGTCTGGCGATCGTCACAGACAACCTGGACTGTTGGGACGGTGAGGGGTTTCAGCTGGGCGAGGTGCACGGCGTCTCCAAACCGTAGACTTTCCATCTTCTGCTGGAGGCTGGAAACTCGTCTCTTCAAGAGGTCCAGGTCCACGTCTCCCTTGTAACCCTGCTCTCCTCGGTGGTTTCCTTCTTTTCCTACATTTCCACCATACAGCCCCTGGACCTGTGACCTCCTCACCATCGGTCACCTCAGAGCCTCTTCGTTATTTTGTGATGAAGTGCAACCTGCCTTGTCTACTCCTACTTCAGTTAGATTTCATACGTTTCCCAGAATGCCTTTCCACAACCCCTGGTGAATGTTCGGCCAGTTATCCACGGTAATAAGTGATGCTAATGAAGCTTATTGTACCGGTTCCTCTGGACAAGAAGATCAGAGAAGAAGTAAATCATCATTTTAGAGATCTTCAATGTTGCTGATCGACGAACTGCAGTGTGTTGTCTAACATGTAATGGAAACATGAGAGAAAACTGACGAGGCTGAAAGACCTCGAAGAGAATAAACCGAGTTTCTAGCGGCGTCTGGTTCGGTTTCATCCTCTCTCTCCCTCCTCTTCCTTTCGACCTCTTGCATCACATCTTTCTACTCTTTACCAATCTCTCTCATTTCCTTCCTCTTCCTCTTCATCTCTCCTAGCTCCATTTTAATCTTCCTCTACCGCCCCCCCCCTGTACCTAAGTGTCAGTTGTACCTGTGTCTGTAGATGTTCTCATTGTTTCTTGTGTTGTGGTTGGTGTGCGAGTGATGAGGTTTGCGTAGGAAACGGCGGCGTCTCGCTCCGTAACGTTACGCATCACGTTGGGGGCGGGATCAAACGGATGGAGAGAACAAACATGGAAAGAGATTCAGAGGGAGGAGGAAGGAGGAGGAGGAGGAGGAGGAGGAAGGAGGGGAGGAAGATTCTATCTCTGCGTCTTTCCTTTTCCCTTCCTTCCTTCGCCGTCACCCCACCAACTCTCTCCTTTTCGCCTCCTCTCCTTCCTCTCTCCCTCTTCTCACCTCCTCCCCCCCTTCCTTTTCATCATCAGCATCTTTCTTCATCCCCATCTCCATGCTTTCTCTCTCATTACATCCTCCTCCTCCTCCTCCTCTCGCAACCTGACAGCTGTCCCGGTGTCGTGACCCGACGCAAAGTCAAGGCAAAGTCGACTCTGCTTCGATTCCCCCTGAACTAGAAACAGACAGAAGACTGACACCAACGTCTCCTCCTCCTCCTTCTCCTCCTCCTCCTCCTCACTCCTTCCTTCTTTAACTCACTCCTAAAACATTCTCTCTCAAGGAGGTGAACGTCTTTCATTTAGATAAACCAAACATTGTACAACAACAGTTTTATACTTTAGGTTTACATTCTCTCTCTGTATCTATTGCAGTGGTTTATTATAGCAATAATCCCCTGGAGGAGTTTTTACTGTAATTATGACGGTGGTGTGTTTAGATTCAAGGTACAGACGAGGAGCGTCAGCAGCACTGAAGTCTCCATAATCCCAGTTAAGAACGTCCTCAAGGGGATTATTGCTTTTACATAACAGTAAACAATATACTTTACTGTCTGAACCTTTTTCTTCCAAGTGGTAGCCGTAGAGAAGAGGAGAGACTGCTAGTAGCCTCCTAGCGAACTTCTTTCTCTCTCCCATCAAGGCCACAGCAGTCGCACAAAGACCCACCGAGTTATCGACCGCCGTGACAAGACGCGAGACCTCGTATGACAGGAAAACAAGATGACGGCCAAGAGGAAAATCACATTGTAAACGACTTCATGTGATGATTTTAACATAACACAACAGATTTCTGCTCAGACTTCCCAGTTGTTATGGAGAGTAAAGTCAGATTTCTTTTGGCTTTTTCAAACTGTGCAGGTCAAAGGTCACCAGACACGGTGACCCGGATGTAAGTACATGGCAAACAACATGGAGCAGCGCTAGACCATGTAAACCGGGTTATTAGAGAAATCCCTTCAATCACTTCACTTCAAACTATGTTAATGTTGTAATCAATTTATTGCGTTAAGCTGATCACTCCCAGTATTGCCGTGGATGTCAATGTACCTATTGATTATGTATCTAAAACTCAAACAAATGGAGCTGAGAAGTGACCACTTCAAGAATGTCGTTCCTGAATCTGTGTGACTCAAGCCAGGAGAGTCAAGCCGAAGACATAACCCCCGGTGTTTTGAGCATTGAGTCATCAATAGCGGAGACAAGATGAGATTTTAGTGGCTGACCCGCCGTGGCGTACACGTTCCGGCAAGTCGCCTGTGAAATCAAGTCTGTTCCCGGCGCTCCGACTCGCAATCAATAACTCCAAAGTGTCAGATACCTCTCGCCCACTCCACAACACTTCATGACAATCGATCTGTCGGCAAAACATTGGTTACTCAGCCATTCCTCCGCCTGCTCCCGCAAATCGAAGCAATATTATTTTCATATTTGTCTCTCTGGGAGGGTGGTTTTAATCTTCGGAGAGAGCCCGAGCGTCTACAGCTATCTCATCTGTAAATATCATCAGTTATAAATCCCCACAGGTTGACAGCCACCTGAAGTGCAGCTTGAAAGCACCACACTTCATTGTGCACTATCTGTAATGGCTGCACAAGCATGTTGACATTTGCATTTTAGGCTCTTAGCCGGTGCTTTTATCCAGAGTGACTTGTAATGGGTGCAGCGGTTCCTAGACTACCAACAACCAATCGGCTTGCAAGGATCAGAGCTGCAGCGCCCAATCAAATAAGACTGAAGTGCCGGGAAAAATAATGAAATAAGAGCAGAGATGAGATGTTAGGAATTCGTACACTATGCCACTTCTTAGCTTAAAGGATTACATTGATTCTCCGTAATGCTTTGATCTTATTTCATGCGTTTTAATCTATTGCACACCGTCCTCTGGTCCGACGCCTGGATCCATCCCTCTGTACAGCTGCAAAGACAGAGTGCGCCATGATGACTAAACACTCATAATGCTTGAATGTTGAACCTGTGATGTGTACGGTCTACTGTCGTGTGAGTAAATCCAGATCTTACATGGACTGGGATCCACGCCGTTGAGCTCTTTCTGTTCAGACTTGGATGGTTTCATGTGTGCACTGAAGGATTTTGGATGTTCCTTTGCTTGTGTACATGTTTATTCAGGACCTTGGCATCTTTGGCTCTCCCGTTGGTTTGGTTGAAAAATGGTACCAGGGACTTTTCTCCTTTCCATATCTTTTCTGTGCCTTTAATTCAGGTTTGGTCCGGTGCCCGGCAACAAGCCCTTGGGCCATTCATTTTTAATAAAATATACAAGTTTTATATCAAAAGATGAGTTCTGTAAGGACAACTGTGCATCCCAATCCAGCCAAATGTTCATGGAAGATTGTCTTTTCCTGAAGGTTCTTGAAGGTCACGTGTACGGCTGACGACACCGTCCTGGGTGGTGCATCTTTGCAGCCTCGGTGGCTGGACCAATGTATTCTGCCTTTACGTTGAAAAACCCCGAGCCAGGCTGCAGGCGGTGGAGGCCTGACATATTCCCTCAACATCCTTCGGCACCCTGTTCGGCTGATGCAGCATCTGTCGCCAGGATGGAAATGGTGCATGCCACCTGAAGTGACACTGGAGGGATGTCGGCTGTGTGATCTGCAAATCAGCAGCACAGCTCAATGATCGAGGCCCGTCCATGCGCAAACGCCGGGCGCACGGGGCATCTGTTGAACTCAGCACATTTCAATTATTTCTTGGCACCCTCCATGCGCCCTGGCGGTGCCAACTCCTTT
>JAXDDX010000147.1:642500-655000 GCA_034670405.1 Hoplostethus atlanticus | reverse complement strand
GTAGACGTCGATGTCCTCCAGCAGCTGCAGTAATACTAGTATTAGTATCAGTATTAGTATTTAGTACTAGTATTATCCTGGTCATACTTGGAGGGGTTGTAGACGTCGATGTCCTCCAGCAGCTGCGACCCGAAGCTGTCGTTGGGGTGGGTGCTGGCCAAGACCTTGAGGACGCGGCCGTCGTCCGAGCCCAGGAACATCACCGTCCGGTCCTTGAAGGGACCCGCCGAAACGTCCACCACGATCTGGGTCAGCTTGGACCTGCCAGGGAGCGAGACATCAAGTATTAAAGTAGTCAAGGTAGACCAGAATGCAATGCAGTAGCCGAGATAGACCAGAATGCAATGCAGCCACAATCTCTAACTGGAGTAGAAGTAGACAGGCAGGTTGAAGGAGTAAATCCCGACACTTCATCACTAAATAACATCACAGACTGATGATATCTAACAGGAAGTGGATCCGAGGGGCAGCCCTTTGCCGCCTGAAACATCGGCGCCGTTGTTATCTGGGTCATCTCGGGCCCCTGGGAGCCCAGACTAATTCACACATGGAAATTAAGAGTCTCATTCCCACGCAGGGCTGGTAATTACGATCCATCAGAAACTCATTCTCCATCTACAGACGCAGATTAAAAAGGTCGGCGAGTTCAGAGCGAAGAGAGAGAGCAGAGAGCCATCTCCCCGGGAGACGGCGGCTAATCAAAGCTAATATCACCGGCCCTCCTCGCTGCCCCGGTCAGGGCAGCAGAATCCCCCGCCGCCAGCCGCTGTAACCTCACAACTGGCCTCTTCAAGGCACCTCCTCCTCCTCCTCCTCCTCCTCCTCCTCCTCCTACACCTCCCTTCCTCTACCATGCATCGTTTCACGGTCACAGCAATAACGGCTCCGTCCATTATCGGGGTGTCGTGACCTCTGACCCTTGATGTTCTTACTACCGGTTGCGTGTAACGCTGGTGATCGAGGAGCTGAAGCCGATTCTACTGCGGCACTTTGGATGGGAGCATCAGCTGCTCACTGAAATGGAAACGCAGACGTGAAGATTTGAGTGACGACGACTTGATTTACTGACGAATGGCTGTGAGTAGATCTGGACGAGAGGCTGGTCATGAACAGAGAGTCTTCTGTCTGTTTCTACTATTTTCTATTTCTTGCAGTGAGTGAATACAGGTTGTGCAGGAGGTCGACCCACAATCCTCACGATATGACGGATCTGGAAACAGCTCTGGACCGATATCAGGAAGATATTTAGGTACCGAGTTCACAAAACGATGCAGGCAGCGGCGGTGGACGACTGCGGACGCCGGCTCAACTTTCGTTTTGACGCCAGGTTTTCAACGTCGGTGCACGCCGTCACACCGACATCTATTCAACGTCTAAATGTCTGCTGGGCCACGCCGCCATGTTGGAGGAGTGACATCAACAGGCTGTTACACCTTCACCTCCCCCTCCATAGTAAATGGAGACACTCACACATACTCACACATATTGTAAGGTACTAAGTCGTGTGTGTGTGTGTGTGTGTGTGTGTGTGTGTGTGTGTGTGTGTGCGCTACCTGCTGGACGTCCTGGTGAAGCAGGGGCGGTGGTTGGCGGAGGGAACAGCCTCGTCCATCAGAGGGTACGACTTGATGAACGTCAACATTTCGTCTGGGAATTGAACCGACGACTTGTAGTCCGTAGCTGGACCGTCGCCGGCGCACGTCCCGGGCCTGAGACCAGGACAGCACAGTCAGTCCAGTGAGACCAGTGAGACCAGTGAGACCAGGACAGCACAGTCAGTCCAGTGAGACCAGGACAGCACAGTCAGTCCAGAGAGACCAGGACAGCACAGTCAGTCCAGTGAGACCAGTGAGACCAGTGAGACCAGGACAGCACAGTCAGTCCAGTGAGACCAGGACAGCACAGTCAGTCCAGGACTAATAAAGCTACTAAAAGAAATGATAATGGCGTATTTCTCGTATTTCTATCATCTCCTTTTCATATATGTTACTATTCTTGTTTGTTAACTCAGTTTTTACAGAAATAAAGCTTGTTATTATTATTATGTATTTCAGCTGGATTCAAGTAATCTTCTTAAACCTAGGATGGGGGGTGGGGGGGGGGGTCCCATGGACAGAGACGTTATGGTCAGGCAGGTTGTTGTGTTGGTGTCTTAAGGCCTCGTCTGTTAGAAGGATTTGTCAACTTTTTGTCATCCATAACTCATAACAGTACCGACCTACCAGTCAAACCAGTCAAACCAGTCAAACCAGTCAAACCGGTGTTCATGACGCTCAGACTGTCGTACCTCGGTCTGGGCACCTGTTCGTCAGCTACCGGCGTCCAGGACGAGTCGCTGGTCCTCTGCTCTTTAAACTTCCCGTTGAAGACCTTCTCGATGTCGTCCATGTAGAAAGCACAGACCGCCGAGCCGGGGATGCTGCAGAGGGACGGGACAGGAAACCTCCTGAAGACTCAAAACACCGTTCAAGACCAGCAGACTGAGAGTCACAGGGTGTCGGTCGGTCCGGTCCTTCCCTCCCTCCCCCTCTCTCTCTCTCTCTCTCTCTCTCTCTCTCTCTCTCTCTCTCTCTCTCTCCCTCTCTCTCCCTCCCTCCCTCCCCCTCTCTCTCTCTCTCTCTCTCTCTCTCTCTCTCTCTCTCTCTCTCTCTCTCTCTCTCTCTCTCTCTCTCTCTCTCTAATATAGAATTAAAGTGGTAAATTAACTAAATTAATCTACTAATTCATTACTTTGTACTTTCATTACTTTTCAATATTTAATTAATTCCTTAGATTTTTACTGATCTGTTAAAACTTTGTAACTTTGTAAATATATTTATTATTTATTGGGATTAATTAATAGTTAAAATATCCTTTATTCTCTTAACCAGTGAGGAGAATTTATTGAGTGAGATTTTTTTTACTTACTCCCTTTCTGTCACACACACACACACACACACACACACACACACACACACACAGCCTACCTGTTGGCCTGCGTGGTGAAGACTCCGACCACCGCGGGGCGCTGGTTGATCTGCAGCACGTTGGTGAGCGACTGCAGCACGTCGAAGTAGAAGAAGGAGTCGCCGGGGACGGAGCAGTTTAACCGAGCCTGCAGTGGAAACACACAGTTAGGGAATGGTGTGTGTGTGTGTGTGTGTGTGTGTGTGTGTGTGTGTGTGTGTGGACATTTACAGACTCCTGGTGATGATGTTTGACAGATGCTTTTTGTTTCAATCTCTCTCAAGAGAAGGAAAAAAATACAGTGAAGTCACCTTGAGGAAGGAAGTCCAGTATCGCTCCAGAACTCTGGGAGAGCCGCCATTATCGTTCTTACAAACCCTGGCCACCCTGGAAAACACCACCTAGAGAGAGGGGGGGGGGGGGGGGGGGGGGGGGGGGTGGCAGAGAGAGAGAGAGAGAGAGAGAGAGAGAAAACAGTAAAGCTCTGTCATCAGTCATGGATTTACAGTAAATCATTCATCATCACACACAGACAATGAATAAGTTAGTTGTCTAGTTGTCTATTATCCACTGAGCGCACACACACACACACACACACACACACACACACACACACACACACACACACACACACACACACACGTACCTTGCCCAATGCGGTGTACTCCACAGCGATCTCACTGAGGAAGAAGTAGACGTAGTTACCGTAGTCGATGGCGTGGAGGAAGTGAGGCTCTGCAGAGACGAGTGGTTACAGAGGATAACAGATAACAGAGAGGAAATGAGAGGGGGGGGGGGATAGAGAGAGATGGGGGGGTGGGGGAGGAAAAAGTGAGAAATAATGTCATTAAAGCCATTTCTTCCATGTTATTGAGACAGACTTACTGAAACATACGATCACGTTTCTCACATGTCTGCCCCACAGAGGAACAGCAGCCACCCTTGGTCTGATTTAAAGGTCAAAGGTCATGACAAGGGTTCAGATTTCATATCAACAAAGCTAACACCCATAGGTGCTGCTGGATTACATACAGTCCACCACTGACAGGACAGGAGTCTGATGAACGTATGATCAGGTTTCTGTCTTCACTGTTCAGACAACAACCACATTTATTCATTCATCTGTGTAGTTTCAATGAACTGCATCTACCCAGGAGTGTGGACGACCTTTAACCTGCATCTACCCAGGAGTGTGGACGACCTTTAACCTGCATCTACCCAGGAGTGTGGACGACCTTCAACCTGCATCTACCCAGGAGTGTGGACGACCTTTAACCTGCATCTACCCAGGAGTGTGGACGACCTTTAACCTGCATCTACCCAGGAGTGTGGACGACCTTTAACCTGCAACTACCCAGGAGTGTGGACGACCTTTAACCTGCAACTACCCAGGAGTGTGGACGACCTTTAACCTGCATCTACCCAGGAGTGTGGACGACCTTTAACCTGCATCTACCCAGGAGTGTGGACGACCTTTAACCTGCAACTACCCAGGAGTGTGGACGACCTTTAACCTGCAACTACCCAGGAGTGTGGACGACCTTTAACCTGCATCTACCCAGGAGTGTGGAGGACCTTTAACCTGCAACTGCCCAGGAGTGTGGACGACCTTTAACCTGCAACTACCCAGGAGTGTGGACGACCTTTAACCTGCATCTACCCAGGAGTGTGGACGACCTTTAACCTGCATCTACCCAGGAGTGTGGCCGACCTTTAACCTGCAACTACCCAGGAGTGTGGACGTTCTTCAACCTGCATCTACCCAGGAGTGTGGAGGACCTTTAACCTGCAACTGCCCAGGAGTGTGGACGACCTTTAACCTGCATCTACCCAGGAGTGTGGACAACCTTTAACCTGCATCTACCCAGGAGTGTGGACGTTCTTCAACCTGCATCTACCCAGGAGTGTGGACGACCTTTAACCTGCAACTACCCAGGAGTGTGGACGACCTTTAACCTGCAACTACCCAGGAGTGTGGACGACCTTTAACCTGCATCTACCCAGGAGTGTGGACGACCTTTAACCTGCATCTACCCAGGAGTGTGGACGACCTTTAACCTGCAACTACCCAGGAGTGTGGACGACCTTTAACCTGCAACTACCCAGGAGTGTGGACGACCTTTAACCTGCATCTACCCAGGAGTGTGGACGACCTTTAACCTGCATCTACCCAGGAGTGTGGAGGACCTTTAACCTGCAACTGCCCAGGAGTGTGGACGACCTTTAACCTGCAACTACCCAGGAGTGTGGACGACCTTTAACCTGCATCTACCCAGGAGTGTGGACGACCTTTAACCTGCATCTACCCAGGAGTGTGGCCGACCTTTAACCTGCAACTACCCAGGAGTGTGGACGTTCTTCAACCTGCATCTACCCAGGAGTGTGGAGGACCTTTAACCTGCAACTGCCCAGGAGTGTGGACGACCTTTAACCTGCATCTACCCAGGAGTGTGGACAACCTTTAACCTGCATCTACCCAGGAGTGTGGACGTTCTTCAACCTGCATCTACCCAGGAGTGTGGAGGACCTTTAACCTGCAACTACCCAGGAGAAAGTCCACTGAGCTCCAAGCTCTTTTCCAGCACCACCACATTCCCACTGGAAGCTGCAATCTTTACTGTAACCTGTAACTCGTGACCTACGTCATGTGACCTACGGCATGTGACATGTGTCACGTGACCTACATCATGTGACCTGTGTCATGTGACCTACCTCGGAGCCACTTGGAGTCGTACTTGACGGTCCTGAGGACGGGCCGGCCGTCTCCCAGGCTACGGTAGATGACAGCGTCGCTAGCCAGGAAGTCTGTCATGGTGGCCGAGTAGAAATCTCCTCCTGGGAAACAAGATGTCAGCTGTCAGTCATGACTCACCACAGGAAGCAACCCAGTGGTACCTGGGTTCCTACGTACACATGATCCTTTTATTAACTCCTTCAAGTCTGGATTTGAAGCTTGTTCAGTTTGACATGTGATCTGACAGAGGAATGTGGTCAGACTGATTTTCAGTTGTACATCGAGAGCTTGGAGCCACAAATAAAGATATATTGATTATTAGTTGTTAGTTGATTATCAGTAATATGGAGTTAGTTGAACAGCTGACTTACCAGCAAACAGCCCAACGTTGGACTGACCAGACTCAAAGGGACAACGAGCCTGACCAACCACCTCCTCTCCTACCTGCTCCAGGGTGGTCATCTGAGAGGAGGAGGAGGAGGAGGAGAGAGGAGAGACTGATGATGGATCAGATGGTTGGTAGCAGTCTCACAGCATGCTAGCTGAGTTGAGGATTGTTGTTGGTTGCTACATTAGCTGAATTGCTAACAGAGCTATTGCTACTGCCAGCATGGCGGGAGCGTTCAGCCTTGTGTTTCTAGCTGTAAGCACTGAACTGACTGTCCCCCCTCTCTCTCTTCCGTTCTCTCTCTATGTCACTCGACCTCTCTCTCTCTCTTCCTTTCTCTCTATGTCACTCGACCTCTCTCTCTCTCTCTCTTCCCTTCTCTCTCTATGTGACTCGACCCCTCTCTCTCTCTCTTCCCTTCTCTCTGTCACTCGACCCCTCTCTCTCTCTCTCTCTCTCTCTTCCCTTCTCTCTCTATGTCACTCAACCCCTCTCTCTCTCTCTCTCTCTCTCTTCCCTTCTCTCTCTCTGTCACTCGACCTCTACCGCTCTATTTTACACTGTCAGGATTCGTCCATCAGTACGACCGCAGAAGTAGGACAGACTGATGAGCTGTCACCTTCTCTTTTCATCCATCCATAATGCTTTCCTCTATCTGTTTGCTATAGCTGCTTGATGTTCTATTCTATTCTATTCTATTCTAATAGTTACCCAACAGTATTGTGTTTTATAGTGAAATGCAGATACATGCACTCTATTCTATTCTACTTTTTTACACCAAAGTATTGCATTGAACAGCGATGAAGATAAATGCGTTCTATTATCTATGTATTGTATTCCAATAGTTACATTTAAGCATTGGATTTGTGAAATGCAGGCAAATGCTTTCTATTCTACTCTACTATTCTACTCTACTATTACACCACTGATTTGAATGACACGGTTAAATGCAGTTGAATGCGTTCTCCTCTGATCTAGTCCAACCTTACACAACAGCATTCTGCATGACAGGGTGAAGTCAAGTCAATCATCCATGAATTAAATTAAACATTTAATCACACACATTTTAATTAGACTTTTTTTCCCCTAATTTATCTCTGACGGTTTCTGCTCAGCAGTCAAATACATTTCCATCATTATCTGTGTATACTGGCTATCATCGCTGGTGTTTGAGCCCCTGAGACACAGGAGACAGTTTCCGACTTGTCAAAGCAAAGAGCTGGACAAATAAAAGTCATGGTGCTAATCACAACCTGGCACTGCTGTCGGATGAAAAACACTCCAAGGTCCAAGAAATCTTTAAAGGTACAGCTGAATACATGTAGAAGACATCCTGGTCTAGAGAAACCTCATGAAATGAGCACGACGTCTTAAAGTGTGAATAGGAAAAGTGAGAGAAACCCGTCAGGAAAGGATCAGGGGGAGGAGCCATGACTAGAACCAGGAAGTAGTTGGATAATAAGGGTGTGGAGGTCTGACTATATAGATGACATGTATAGTTACTGTCTATATAGATGATGTATAGTTACTGACTATATAGATGATGTATAGTTACTGACTATATAGATGATGTATAGTTACTGACTATATAGATGATGTATAGTTACTGACTATATAGATGATGTATAGTTACTGACTATATAGATGATGTATAGTTACTGACTATATAGATGATGTATAGTTACTGACTATATAGATGATGTATAGTTACTGTCTATATAGATGATGTATAGTTACTGACTATATAGATGATGTATAGTTACTGACTATATAGATGACATGTATAGTTACTGACTATATAGATGACATGTATAGTTACTGACTATATAGATGATGTATAGTTACTGACTATATAGATGATGTATAGTTACTGACTATATAGATGATGTATAGTTACTGACTATATAGATGACATGTATAGTTACTGACTATATAGATGATGTATAGTTACTGACTATATAGATGACATGTATAGTTACTGACTATATAGATGACATGTATAGTTACTGACTATATAGATGACATGTATAGTTACTGACTATATAGATGATGTATAGTTACTGACTATATAGATGATGTATAGTTACTGACTATATAGATGATGTATAGTTACTGTCTATATAGATGATGTATAGTTACTGACTATATAGATGATGTATAGTTACTGACTATATAGATGATGTATAGTTACTGACTATATAGATGATGTATAGTTACTGACTATATAGATGACATGTATAGTTACTGACTATATAGATGACATGTATAGTTACTGACTATATAGATGATGTATAGTTACTGACTATATAGATGACATGTATAGTTACTGACTATATAGATGATGTATAGTTACTGACTATATAGATGATGTATAGTTACTGACTATATAGATGATGTATAGTTACTGACTATATAGATGATGTATAGTTACTGTCTATATAGATGATGTATAGTTACTGACTATATAGATGATGTATAGTTACTGACTATATAGATGATGTATAGTTACTGACTATATAGATGATGTATAGTTACTGTCTATATAGATGATGTATAGTTACTGACTATATAGATGATGTATAGTTACTGACTATATAGATGATGTATAGTTACTGACTATATAGATGATGTATAGTTACTGACTATATAGATGACATGTATAGTTACTGACTATATAGATGATGTATAGTTACTGACTATATAGATGATGTATAGTTACTGACTATATAGATGATGTATAGTTACTGTCTATATAGATGACATGTATAGTTACTGACTATATAGATGATGTATAGTTACTGACTATATAGATGATGTATAGTTACTGTCTATATAGATGACATGTATAGTTACTGACTATATAGATGATGTATAGTTACTGACTATATAGATGATGTATAGTTACTGACTATATAGATGACATGTATAGTTACTGACTATATAGATGACATGTATAGTTACTGACTATATAGATGATGTATAGTTACTGACTATATAGATGATGTATAGTTACTGACTATATAGATGATGTATAGTTACTGACTATATAGATGAATGTATAGTTACTGTCTATATAGATGACATGTATAGTTACTGACTATATAGATGATGTATAGTTACTGTCTATATAGATGACATGTATAGTTACTGACTATATAGATGAATGTATAGTTACTGACTATATAGATGATGTATAGTTACTGACTATATAGATGATGTATAGTTACTGTCTATATAGATGACATGTATAGTTACTGACTATATAGATGACATGTATAGTTACTGACTATATAGATGATGTATAGTTACTGACTATATAGATGACATGTATAGTTACTGACTATATAGATGACATGTATAGTTACTGACTATATAGATGATGTATAGTTACTGACTATATAGATGACATGTATAGTTACTGACTATATAGATGACATGTATAGTTACTGACTATATAGATGATGTATAGTTACTGACTATATAGATGATGTATAGTTACTGTCTATATAGATGTATAGTTACTGACTACATAGATGATGTATAGTTACTGACTATATAGATGATGTATAGTTACTGTCTATATAGATGATGTATAGTTACTGACTATATAGATGATGTATAGTTACTGACTATATAGATGATGTATAGTTACTGTCTATATAGATGATGTATAGTTACTGACTATATAGATGATGTATAGTTACTGTCTATACAGATGACATGTATAGTTACTGACTATATAGATGATGTATAGTTACTGTCTATATGTTCTGTACCATGTATATCAGTGTGTACTGTGTTACTGTGTTAGATCTCAGTCTTTCTCAGTGTTTCCCCACCAGGGATCCAGCAGCCTTTAAATAGTTCCGGTTGATTTCATTTTGAGGAAGTCATTCTGTGAGAGGCGGTGTGTCTCTCATTTTGGAGCCCAACTTCTGGGAAGCAGCCGGTCTCGGGGTAAGGAGCTGTTTTTCCAACCGCCGAGGGTTTACAGAGCGTCGGAGCCTTCTGCTAAACGGGGTCAGTGCCTGTCAATCACACCGCCAGCGCCGGCGACAGAGCCGCCGACTCACAATCGACACCTTCAGTTGTTGGTTTTTGAAGTTTGTTCTGTTTGGTCTCGACAAGGCGTCTCCGTCTCTGACACTTTCAATTAAAAGTGGGCACAGAGCGCACGGGGCGGCGTCAGAACAGAGCGGCTTGGCGCGGCGCATCCCGGTACCGACTCCACGGCTAATTAACCTGCCGTTACCGGTGGCGGTTCGCTGTGTGTGTGATGTGCTTGGAAACCCTGCAGCTAAGAGAATAACAGGTAGGTACGCAGGAAAACAGACAGAAACACCTGTATAGACGAACACGAATGCACACACACACACACACACACGCAGGAGTGCACGAGTAAACACACACCATTGTGATGTCATCGGTGTGACGACCTGCTAACATTAAAGTAACAATCTGCAACCTTTTCACGTGTCGTTACATCTCCACTGTGTTAACCACTAACCAATAACCACTGTGTTTCAGTATGGGGTCGTTTTCATTTGTTTTTTGTTATTAATATAGTTTTAATATGATTGTAATTACTATTACTTTCTTTCTCTTTTCTTTAACTCTGTTACCCTCCAGACCCTGTGACTCTAACCTAACCCTACTATCCTTTACCCTAAAATGCTGACCTGTTTGGCCAGTTTACTACTCTTGTGGGGACATTCAGACCGCCAAAAATATAACACACACTTGCGCACACACACACACACACACACACACACGGGCTGCCTACCTTGTAGTTCCGGCAGGTAGGGTTGAAAGCGTTGGTACCGCAGGCGAACAGCGTCTCATCGTTACGAGGCACCAGCACTTTGACGTAGTTGTAGCACTCGTCCTGAAATGGCAGAACACACCAGGTTTAGGATGTGATACGACGACGCTCATTCATCACAGATCAAATCAGACAGTTTCTTATCGCTCAGCGGAGGAAAGTGTTGGGCCTCCAAGGATGGAAGTCTCTTTTTCAGTGAGTGAGAAACTGTCTAATTTTCAGCGAACGTTTGGGAAGAAATATAACAGCTCTCATTTCTCAATTCTGTCGGGATGGAAAGTCAAACAAACAGACAAGAGGATTGCTTAGACATTTTAGAAAATACACAATGGGTTTTGATTGGAGGGTCACAGAGGTCAAGCAAACTATACATGACTGGAGAAGAAGAAGTGGAGGCAAGAGGTGGAAGAAGACAAGAAAGAAGCAGAAGGGGAGAAAAAAGAGGTGAAGTAGAAGAAGAAAACACAAGAGCAGAAGAGGAAGACAGCAGTGTTGCTGAATCGGCCATGATGGATCTGGATAAAATAATAGAGGAGGAGGAAACTCACGCTGTTCTTCCCTCTGACTGTACACTTGTTGACGTCTTTAGACCGCCACGTCAGCTTCTGAAACACAGGAAGAGGAAATATGTCATCAGTTGTTCAGTCGAATGCCCGTCTTCACGTCTTCACATGCTTCGGAAATAAAATCTTCTCTTCAGAAACAGAGAAGATCTCAGTTCTGGATCATTCTGTGATCACCTCCATCTGAAATGTTTCTCCTGAAACCCCTGAGGAGCGACGAGGAGTCTTGATGAGATCAATATGAAGATGCTACCATGTTAATCAGCTCCTACTCATAAAACATCATGAGATCTTCCTCTGATCTCATGGTCTCATATCCAGGAGAGTTAAAAGACTTATTTCTTATCTCGACGGCAGTGCCGGACTTGCAGATTGTAGTTTTAGTTCTGCAAACATTTCTCTGGAGGCAGAAATAATCTCATTGGTTGAGTTAAACCTCAGTGGGCGGAGCCAAAGAACCATCGTTTTTTTTTCCGAGTGCAAGAAATTTGAATGGCAAAGAAGGAACTCTGGTCAAACTTCAAGACTTCAATAATAACTTCAACTTCAACATTCTTTATGATGCTGGAAGGTCAACAGGCTAGCTAACTAGCTATCGGCTAGTAAGGTTAGTTTGAGCTAACTAGCTAACCAAGATAACTTAGTATGGCTAGATTGCATTTTAGCAGAGCGCTAGGCTTCATAATATTAACTAGCTCCTCCCTTGTCTTTCTCACTGGGCTTCAGTCTAACGTTACTTAGCCAGAAAACTGTGGTCCTTTGGCTCCGCCCACTGAGGTTTAACTCAACCAATGAGGTTATTTCTGCCTCCAGAGCCGCTCCGCCTCCCAGAAATGATTGTAGAACTAAAACTCCAATTAGTGCTCGACCTGGGAGGATGTTCAAGCGGTGGTTTCCTGGAAGTCGGATATCCGATAATCCCGACAGCACAATAATAGATGCTTCGTACCGCTAGAGAGGAGAAAGATAGAGAGAGACAGAAAGACAGACCGAGAAAAAGACAAAGAGAAGAACACAGACCGAGAGAGAGAGACACACACACACACA
>JAXDDX010000147.1:605000-637500 GCA_034670405.1 Hoplostethus atlanticus | reverse complement strand
GCCTCTACCAGCCTGTCAGCCTCTACCAGCCTCTACCAGCCTGTCAGCCTCTACCAGCCTGTCAGCCTCTACCAGCATCTACCAGCATCTACCAGCCTGTCAGCCTCTACCAGCCTCGATCAGTAACGGAGCCGGTCTCTCGTCGTACCTCTACTTCCTGTTTCGACTCTAATGAGCCACTTTACGAGCAGCGTCGTCTGGCAGCTCATTTCGTCTTGTTTTGGGGTTTTGCTGCTGGAGATCTGATCCCAGATCACCTCCGTCTGTCAACTCAACGTCTCTTTCAGCTCTTGGATTGAGACGTTTTCGGTCTCTTAGGGTTTTCTTTGTCTCACCCACACAGTTTACGTTTCCTATCTCCTGTTTTTACCAGTTTTTATTGTTTTCATGGGAAAATAAACTGTAAAGCCGAAAACTCAAAGTGATCTGGATTTTTTGTTGCGTGCAGATGAACTAAACGAGACTCACAGATCCCAGATCAGTGAATGAATGTAATCCCTGTCAGTCAGGCTGGTCTCTGGTTGTGGGAACAAGCTGTCAATCATCACGGGAGTAATCCCTCCTCCGCATTATCAGCCTTTTATTGAAAACTGACATGAGATGCAGTTTGATTGATTACATTATTATAGAAGTGATCAATAAACTGAACTGATGCTATTGAGACACTTTGATCAGAAGTATGAGTACGTGTTATTATTATTATTAGTAGTAGTAGTAATATTAGTAATAGTATTAGTAGTATTGGTAGTAGTAGTAGTAATAGTAATATTAGTAATAGTATTGTAGTAGCCTGTCTGCCTGCCCGTCTGTCTGTCTGTCTCTGTCTGTCTCTCTGTCTGTCTGTGAGGAGAGGAAGTGAGGAGAGGAGGTGAGGAAAGGAGAGAGGAGGTGATGTAGCACCTTGCTCCTCCCTTTGAGCCAAAGGGAATCAAACCCACAACTCTGACGAATGTTCAGAGGAAGAAATAATCTGATTGGGTGAGTTAAACCTCAGTGGGCGGAGTCTGTATCTGCTTATAAGTAGGCACAAATATGTGTGAGTGTGTGTGTGTGTGTATGTATGTGTGTGTGACTGTCTGTGTGTCTAGGTGTGTGTGTGACTGTGTGTGTGTGAGAAAGACAGGCAGAAATAGAGAGTGTGTGTGTTGCTCAGGTGTGTGTGTGTATCTAGATGTGTGTGTGTGTGTGTGTGTGTGTGTGTGTGTGTGCTGGCCTTGAATCACCGCCCCGAGTGCCAGACAGAGAAAGTGGAATCAGTTTTCATCCTGACAGGCAATCCACCAGCTACTCGCACCGTGTGTGTGTGTGTGTGTGTGTGTGTGTGTGCGTGAAGGACAAATTCAAAAAAAGCCTTTATCAGACAGTTAAGAGTTAAGAGACGATTTCAAAAAAGAAAATGAGACAAAGAAAAAAAGAGAGAGAGAGACAGGAGGTAGAGAGACAAGATAGAGAGAGAGACAGGAGGTAGAGAGATAAGACAGAGAGAGAGAGAGAGAGAGAGAGAGACAGGAGGTAGAGAGACAAGAGAGAGAGAGACAAGAGGTAGAGAGACAAGACAGAGAGAGAGAGACAGGAGGTAGAGAGACAAGACAGAGAGAGAGAGACAGGAGGTAGAGAGACAAGACACAGAGAGAGAGAGACAGGAGGTAGAGAGACAAGACAGAGAGAGAGAGAGAGAGAGACAGGAGGTAGAGAGACAAGACAGAGAGAGAGAGACAAGAGAGAGAGAGACAAGAGGTGGAGAGACAAGACAGAGAGAGAGAGACAGGAGGTAGAGAGACAAGACAGAGAGAGAGACAGGAGGTAGAGAGACAAGACAGAGAGAGAGAGAGAGAGACAGGAGGTAGAGACAAGAGAGAGAGAGACAAGAGGTAGAGAGACAAGACAGAGAGAGAGACAGGAGGTAGAGAGACAAGACAGAGACAGAGAGAGAGAGAGAGAGACAGGAGGTAGAGAGACAAGACAGAGAGAGAGAGACAAGAGGTAAAGAGACAAGACAGAGAGAGAGAGAGAGACAGGGGTAGAGAGACAACAGAGAGAGAGAAAGAGAGGAGGTAAAGAGACAACAGAGAGACAGGAGGTAGAGAGACAACAGAGAGAGAGACAGGCGGTAGAGAGACAACAGAGAGAGAGAGAGAGAGACAGGAGGTAAAGAGACAACAGAGAGAGAGAGAGGAGGTAGAGAGACAACAATAAAAGGACAATGATTTCAGATAATTTTTGCACTATTTGAAAACTATGTCATAAACAATAGTCCTGGATAACCATCAGTATCCATGACGACCTACAGCTGTATGACTGTGACCTCGCTGTTTCCCATGATGCCTTGGGAACTGTAGTGTTTCTGAATAGGAACCAGGGGAATGATAAACCAGCTTTCTGTTATCAAGGATCTCACTGGCATGCTTCCCTGGCTTTATTGTCAGAGTGTGTGTGTGTGTGTGTGTGTGTGTGTGTGTGTGTGTGTGTGTGTATGTGGTGGCCTTCCTGGGCAGCGTGCGTGGAATTTCCCCAGTTGAACAAAATGTCGCCATGCAGAAACAGAGTGTGAGAGTGTATGTTTGTAGGCATACATGTGGTGTGTGTGTTGGAGGTTGTTGCATGAATGAGAGGGAACGAGAGGGAAGGAGATGGAATGAGAGGGAACGAGAGTGAACGAGAGGGAATGAGAGGGAACAAGGGGGAACGAGAGTGAACGAGAGGGAACTAGAGGGAACAAGAGTGAACAAGGGGGAATGAGAGGGAATGAGGGTGAAAGGAAATGAGAGGGAACGAGAGGGAACGAGAGTGAAGGAGAGTGAAGGAGAGGGAACGAGAGTGAAGGAGAGTGAAGGAGAGGGAACGAGAGTGAACGAGAGGGAACGAGAGGGAACGAGAGGGAAGGAGAGGGAACGAGAGGGAACGAGGGTGAACGAGAGGGAACGAGAGGGAACGAGGGGGAACGAGGGGGAACGAGAGGGAACGAGAGGGAACGAGAGGGAACGAGAGTGAAGGAGAGGGAACGAGAGTGAAGGAGAGGGAACGAGAGTGAACAAGGGGGAACGAGAGGGAACGAAAGGGAACGAGAGGGAAGGAGAGGGAACGAGAGTGAACAAGGGGGAACGAGAGGGAACGAGAGGGAACGAGGGGGAACGAGAGGGAACGAGAGGGAACGAGAGGGAACGAGAGTGAACGAGGGGGAACGAGAGGGAACGAGAGGGAAGGAGAGGGAACGAGAGTGAACAAGGGGGAACGAGAGGGAAGGAGAGGGAACGAGAGGGAACGAGAGGGAAGGAGAGTGAAGGAGAGGGAAGGAGAGTGAAGGAGAGGGAACGAGAGTGAAGGAGAGTGAAGGAGAGGGAACAAGGGTGAACGAGAGGGAAGGAGAGGGAAGGAGAGGGAAGGAGAGGGAAGGAGAGGGAACGAGAGGGAACGAGGGGGAACGAGGGGGAACGAGAGGGAACGAGAGTGAAGGAGAGGGAACGAGAGTGAAGGAGAGGGAACGAGAGTGAACAAGGGGGAACGAGAGGGAACGAGAGGGAACGAGAGTGAACGAGGGGGAACGAGAGGGAACGAGAGGGAACGAGAGGGAACGAGGGGGAACGAGAGGGAACGAGAGTGAACGAGAGTGAAGGAGAGGGAACGAGAGTGAAGGAGAGGGAACGAGAGTGAACGAGGGGGAACGAGGGGGAACGAGAGGGAACGAGAGTGAACGAGAGTGAAGGAGAGGGAACGAGAGTGAAGGAGAGGGAACGAGAGGGAACGAGGGGGAACGAGAGGGAACGAGAGGGAACGAGAGGGAAGGAGAGGGAACGAGAGTGAACAAGGGGGAACGAGAGGGAACGAGAGGGAACGAGAGGGAAGGAGAGGGAACGAGAGTGAACAAGGGGGAACGAGAGGGAACGAGAGGGAAGGAGAGGGAACGAGAGTGAACAAGGGGGAACGAGAGGGAACGAGAGGGAACGAGAGGGAACGAGGGTGAACGAGAGGGAACGAGGGGGAACGAGGGGGAACGAGGGGGAACGAGAGGGAACGAGAGTGAACGAGAGTGAAGGAGAGGGAACGAGAGGGAACGAGAGTGAAGGAGAGGGAACGAGAGGGAACGAGAGGGAACGAGAGTGAAGGAGAGGGAACGAGAGGGAACGAGAATTAGAGGGAACGAGAGGGAACGAGAGTGAACGAGGGGGAACGAGAGGGAACGAGAGGGAAGGAGAGGGAACGAGAGTGAAGGAGAGGGAACGAGAGGGAACGAGAGGGAACGAGGGTGAACGAGAGGGAACGAGAGGGAACGAGAGGGAACGAGAGTGAAGGAGAGGGAACGAGAGTGAACGAGAGGGAACGAGAGGGAACGAAAGTGAATGAGAATTAGAGGGAACGAGAGTGAACGAGAGTGAATGAGGGGGAACGAGAGTGAAGGAGAGGGAACGAGAGTGAACTAGGGGGAACGAGAGTGAACGAGAGTGAAGGAGAGGGAACGAGAGTGAACGAGAGTGAACGAGGGGGAACGAGAGGGAACGAGAGTGAAGGAGAGGGAACGAGAGGGAACGAGAGGGAACGAGAGTGAAGGAGAGGGAACGAGAGTGAACGAGAGGGAACGAGAGGGAACGAGAGTGAACGAGAGGGAACGAGAGGGAACGAGGGTGAACGAGAGGGAACGAGAGGGAACGAGGGGGAACGAGGGGGAACGAGGGGGAACGAGGGGGAACGAGGGAGAACGAGAGGGAACGAGAGGGAACGAGAGTGAAGGAGAGGGAACGAGAGGGAACGAGAGTGAAGGAGAGTGAAGGAGAGGGAACGAGAGTGAACTAGGGGGAACGAGAGGGAACGAGAGGGAACGAGAGTGAACGAGAGGGAACGAGAGGGAACGAGGGTGAACGAGAGGGAACGAGGGGGAACGAGGGGGAACGAGGGGGAACGAGGGGGAACGAGAGGGAACGAGAGGGAACGAGAGTGAAGGAGAGGGAACGAGAGGGAACGAGAGTGAAGGAGAGGGAACGAGAGGGAACGAGAGGGAACGAGAATTAGAGGGAACGAGAGTGAACGAGAGTGAAGGAGAGGGAACGAGAGTGAACAAGGGGGAACGAGAGGGAACGAGAGGGAACGAGAGTGAAGGAGAGGGAACGAAAGGGAACGAGAGTGAAGGAGAGGGAACGAGAGTGAACGAGAGGGAACGAGAGGGAACGAGAGTGAACGAGAGGGAACGAGAGGGAACGAGGGTGAACGAGAGGGAACGAGAGGGAACGAGAGTGAAGGAGAGGGAACGAGAGGGAACGAGAGGGAACGAGAGTGAAGGAGAGGGAACGAGAGGGAACGAGAATTAGAGGGAACGAGAGGGAACGAGAGTGAACGAGGGGGAACGAGAGGGAACGAGAGGGAAGGAGAGGGAACGAGAGTGAAGGAGAGGGAACGAGAGGGAACGAGAGGGAACGAGAGGGAACGAGAGGGAACGAGGGTGAACGAGAGGGAACGAGAGGGAACGAGAGGGAACGAGAGGGAACGAGAGTGAAGGAGAGGGAACGAGAGTGAACGAGAGGGAACGAGAGGGAACGAAAGTGAATGAGAATTAGAGGGAACGAGAGTGAACGAGAGTGAATGAGGGGGAACGAGAGTGAAGGAGAGGGAACGAGAGTGAACTAGGGGGAACGAGAGTGAACGAGAGTGAAGGAGAGGGAACGAGAGTGAACGAGGGGGAACGAGAGGGAACGAGAGGGAACGAGAGTGAAGGAGAGGGAACGAGAGGGAACGAGAGTGAAGGAGAGGGAACGAGAGTGAACGAGAGGGAACGAGAGGGAACGAGAGTGAACGAGAGGGAACGAGAGGGAACGAGGGTGAACGAGAGGGAACGAGGGTGAACGAGAGGGAACGAGAGGGAACGAGGGGGAACGAGGGGGAACGAGGGGGAACGAGGGAGAACGAGAGGGAACGAGAGGGAACGAGAGTGAAGGAGAGGGAACGAGAGGGAACGAGAGTGAAGGAGAGTGAAGGAGAGGGAACGAGAGTGAACTAGGGGGAACGAGAGGGAACGAGAGGGAAGGAGAGGGAACGAGAGTGAACGAGAGGGAATGAGAGGGAACGAGGGGGAACGAGGGGGAACGAGGGGGAACGAGAGGGAACGAGAGGGAACGAGAGTGAAGGAGAGGGAACGAGAGGGAACGAGAGTGAAGGAGAGGGAACGAGAGGGAACGAGAGGGAACGAGAATTAGAGGGAACGAGAGTGAACGAGAGTGAAGGAGAGGGAACGAGAGTGAACAAGGGGGAACGAGAGGGAACGAGAGGGAACGAGAGTGAAGGAGAGGGAACGAGAGGGAACGAGAGTGAAGGAGAGGGAACGAGAGTGAACGAGAGGGAACGAGAGGGAACGAGGGTGAACGAGAGGGAACGAGGGTGAACGAGAGGGAACGACAGGGAACGAGGGGGAACGAGGGGGAACGAGGGGGAACGAGGGGGAACGAGAGGGAACGAGAGTGAACGAGAGGGAACGAGAGGGAACGAGAGGGAAGGAGAGGGAACGAGAGGGAACGAGAGGGAACGAGAATTAGAGGGAACGAGAGTGAACGAGAGTGAAGGAGAGGGAACGAGAGTGAACAAGGGGGAACGAGAGGGAACGAGAGGGAACGAGAGGGAAGGAGAGGGAACGAGAGTGAAGGAGAGGGAACGAGAGGGAACGAGAGTGAAGGAGAGGGAACGAGAGGGAACGAGAGGGAACGAGAGGGAACGAGAGGGAACGAGAGTGAAGGAGAGGGAACGAGAGGGAACGAGAGGGAACGAAAGTGAATGAGAATTAGAGGGAACGAGAGTGAACGAGAGTGAATGAGGGGGAACGAGAGTGAATGAGAGTGAATGAGGGGGAATGAGAGTGAATGAGGGGGAATGAGAGGGAATGAGAGGGAATGAGAGGGAATGAGAATGAGAGGGAACGAGAGGGAACGAGAGTGAACGAGAGGGAATGAGAGGGAATGAGAATGAGAGGGAACGAGAGTGAATGAGAGGGAATGAGGGGGAATGAGAGGGAACGAGAGTGAACGAGAGGGAACGAGAGGGAATGAGAGGGAATGAGAATCAGAGGGAACGAGAGTGAATGAGAGTGAATGAGGGGGAATGAGAGGGAATGAGAGGGAACAAGAGGGAATGAGAGGGAATGAGAGGCACCACAAAGCTTCAGACAACAGACCAGCAGACTGGAGGGTCTGAATGGAGCTCAGTGGGTTCATATGGAAGCAGATTAAAGAGGATGACTCACCAGTCAAAGAGAGGAAAAAGATGAAGGGAAAGAAACCCGAAAGAGAGGAGGATGGGGATCCGGGTAAAAGAACAGAGGAAGAGACAGAGGTAGAAAAGAAGAGAATGAGAGAGATGAAGAGAGAGAGAGTAAAAAAGATTAAGAGAGCGAAAGCAGGAGGGTATACAGAATAAGAAAGAGAGAGGAAGAAAGAGACTGAAAAGAAAGAAAAGATGACTTGGATAAAAGACATGAGTTGGAGGAAGAGAGAGAGAGAGAGATGGAGAAAAAGCGAAAGATAGAAAAAGAAAGAGAGGGAGGGAACGGCCATTGGGGAGGAGAGAGAGGAGGAAGAGATAAAGTGGGGCGAGGGATGGAGGGATGAATATCAGAAGGAGGGATGAAAAGCAGGGCCGGAGGGAGCCATCTATCACTGCTCCTCTTCTTTCCCTCCTCGGCTGTCATTCATCCTTCTTTCCTTCCTTCCTTCCTTCCTTCCTTCCTTCCTTCCCTCTATTCTGTTCTTTGTTTCTCTCTGTCCTCTGTCTCTTCTTTCTGTTTTTCTTTTCTGTGGTCTGTCTGTCTGTCTGTCTGTCTCTCTCTGTCTGTCTCGCTGTCTGTCTGTCTGTCTGTCTGTCTGTCTGAAGGTCACTTTCCGAATTAGGGGCCATCCCATAGTTGGGTTACTGTGGCGACACCCCCCCTCTGGACAGGAGCCAGCTGCAAACAATCAATACACTGTCCTCTGTGTGTGTGTGTGTGTGTGTGTGTGTGTGTGTGTGTTAAGTGGCTGTTATCAGCTCTGGCTGTCTGGTCACCGATGTCTCTGGTCGATAACACAGCCAGGTAGGTAGCTGTCTATCTGTCTCTATGTCTGTCTGTCTCTCTCTATATATTAATAGATCTACCTGTCTCTCTCTCTGTAGAGAAGGAGACAGGACCAAGGCAGCGGCATTTATTGCTAATCAATAACCTCAATAGCCGGAGGTCAGCAGACACACTGAGCATCAATCAGCTGTCAGCAACATGTATTTACCAGATGATGAGGAACAATACTACTACTACTACTACTACTACTACTACCACTACTACCACTACTACTACTAATACCACTACAACTACTACTACAACAATTATTCCTCTGGTACTTACAGTCTGAAATCTGTTGTGACGGACAGGTGAAGCCTCCAACCAGATGACAGTATGTACAGGACGTGCTGACTGGGGTCCAGGAAGTAAACAGGAAGTCAGGCGGTGGGGGTGGACCCCCTCAGAAGTCCTGAAACACAACAGAAACTGACTTTTTAACGTGAAGGCTGGTTTCTGGTTTAGAGCGTATGAAGCAGAGATCTTTTCAGACAACATCCATCATATCAATGTATTTTATATATGTATTTTCTTCCAAAAATCTCTCCTCAAGGGCTCCAGCAAAATGTAATGAAACGTCAAAATGTAATGAAACGTCCTTCGCCGTGGGTCGGAGCGTTCATTAAGATGTTCCCATCCCTTGTGCCATAAACCAAAGTAAACTAGGTAAAAAATGTCATGAAAATGTTAATGTAATAAACTGCCGGATAACGTAATACCATCTTCAGACTGACATTGGAATAATGTTACATCCCTTATAATAAATAAATAAAAATAAATAAATAGTTTATATTATTATTTTATAACCCTGATAACTGGGTTATTGTGCATTTTTGTATTCAGTTGTCAAACCCATGATCATCATAAAAACACATTTTTCTTTACATTTGATCCATTTCGAGGCACATTTTGATGTTAATACATCATCAGGTTATTGTTCTTGTTTCCATCTGGAGAACCTTTTCATCATCATTTAATAAAAACACAAACACTGGTTTGAATTAGACAGATTAGATCCGTTAGATCTAGATGCCTCCTTCCTTCTTTCCTTCCTTCCTTCCTTCCACAAGACAGTTCAACATGACGAAGATTATCAGACGTTGACATTACAGCATAAAATCTTACTCTCTTCTCCAAACCCTCCTTTCTCCTCTCCCTCTCCCTCTCCCATTCACCTCCTCCCTCATTTCTTGAGTTTCATCTGTACGACAAAATCTCCAGCATGAAATCAAAGAAATCACAGACACCCACCACGAAAGCACGCCATGAAATCAAAGCACATCATGGGGTATTTTTAAAAGCAGATGTTTTCAGATGTTTGCGTGTCAGAGCGTCGACAGGATGGACCGTCATCCTTGGGATCATTAATATTGTTCAACGTGGATGTTCAGCCAGGGAAGCAGCAGCAAGTTAGTTAAACTGTGATCATCAGAAGACGTTACATCGACTTATTATGAACAAAAATGAACTATATTTTCAGGAAAGTATTGATTTATGTTTTTAATTCCTTATCAGACTGATCGGATGCCATGTGGGTTCAGGCCATAAAGATTTAGCCTTTAAAGATGAAGGTGGCGTTAGTGATGATTTTGCCAACTGGCTGTTTAATGAATCACAAAGGTCACGGGTTCAATTCCCACAGCAGCCGAACCCCTTCCTGCTCTCTCACCATCAGCCGCTCTGCTAACAGCATCACCTTAAACATCTAAAATATAAAAGTAATGTGAATAAACTTCCTACTCACCTCTGACCACTTTAACTTGAAATCACTTTCCATCCATTCTGCGTTCACTAAACTCCGCCGGCCAAACAAGGCCGATGTTCATTAAGACACATGGCACTGGCTGGTCTGCTAGCAGGAAGTTTTACATCAGCTAACCTTTTCCTAACAAGCTAA
The DNA here is from genome assembly GCA_034670405.1 of Hoplostethus atlanticus. NCBI lineage: Eukaryota > Metazoa > Chordata > Actinopteri > Trachichthyiformes > Trachichthyidae > Hoplostethus > Hoplostethus atlanticus. Next base: position 627,538 of record JAXDDX010000147.1, on the reverse strand, counting down.
TAGGAGGCATTAAGGAGAGCCGTGCCCAATTAGAACTGACCTCCCTTAACAAGGGTGAGCAGAGGAGGATCATGGGAGAACGCAAAGCACAACACAAGTAGACCCCAGTACAGTAACACAACACAGTAACACAACACACTAACACAGTAACACAACACAGTAACACAGTAACACAACACAGTAACACAACACAGTAACACAACACAGTAACACAACACAGTAACACAGTAACACAACACAGTAACACAGTAACACAACACAGGAACACAGTAACACAACACAGTAACACAACACAGTAACACAACACAGTAACACAACACAGTAACACAGTAACACAACACAGTAACACAGTAACACAACACAGTAACACAACACAGTAACACAACACAGTAACAACACAGTTAGGGCTGCAGCTATCGATTATTTTAGTAATCGAGTATTCTACCGATTATTCCATCGATTAATCGAGTAATCGGATAAATCGGACAAATACAAAAAATTAATTTCAAATTAGTTTTAATTACTTTATTTGTAGGAGGCAAAAACGAGTAGACAGGAAGGTTTGAACAAGAGTCCACGCATATAATTTCATCACACGTTTTTCTTCTGAGTGCTTTTACAAAGCCAACATGTAATGAAAGTTATTCATGAGAATACACCTCCTTAAATGTCTCTACATACTGGTGTGTGTGTGTGTGTGTGTGTGTGTGTGTGTGTGTGTGTGTGTGTGTGTGCGTAAGCCTTTAAAGGATGGTGTGGTTGCAATGAAGAAAAGTGAGCATATCAACAGGCTTGCCCTGCGCTTTGATGCAATGTTTCCTGCTGCAGAAAACAGACGCTCTGATGGCGTGGATGTTGCCGGAATACACAGAAAAGACTTTGCCAGCTTTGCCAGCGTTGGGTAGCGCGCTGCATTTGTTTTCCACCATGACAGCGGATTCTCCTTCTTGGACAGGGGATGTTCTCCGAAATACATGAAGACCTCCTTCTGCACAATTTGGTTTAACTGCTGCTCCTCATCCTCTTCATCACTGGTGCTGGAGTCTGATGATCCCAGTATGTTGTTGAGGAACGATGTTGCACCCTTGGCATGCGTTACTGGGTTGTCTTGTGCTGTGCTGGAGGCTCCATTTTCACTTACGTTGGGCTGCCTCGCTTCCTTTTTGGCAGCAAGTGCCATGGTTTGTACTGTGCTTTGGACCTTGAATGCTTCGTCAGCAGGGAAGAACTTAAGTTTTCTAAACCTGGGATCCAGAGCAGCAGCAATTAGGACTGTGTTTGGAGATTCAGGTTGAAACACAGATAGTCCTTGCCATCTTGCTGTGATCTGTTCTGCCACATGAGCCTGGTGTGACTTGACTGGAGCAGTCTCAAAAGCTGAACTATGTACGGACTTCTTAAGGCTTTGCACTAGCTGTGGAAGTGCAGAGAGGGTAACATATTGTTGCCCACTCAGAAACACCGTAGCTCCTTCAAATGGCTCAAGGGCCTGGCTCAGCTCCTCAATCAGTTTCCACTGTTCAGGCTTGAGATCAAGGTAGTGTTTTCCTCTCGGGGTCACTGCTGGGTCCGAGAGTGCAGCAGTCACTGGCCATCTTTGTTCCAGCAGCCTGGATAGCATGTGATAAGTGCTGTTCCAGCGAGTACTTACGTCTTGGACCAGCATGTGTTGCGGTGTGCCCATTTGCTGCTGCTTATCCTTTAGCTTGGTGCATGCCAGCTCACTCTTAAAATGTTCGACAAGGCATCTTGCAGCAGCCACACACTTGGAGATAGCTTGGTTCTTCAGAGCGCTTTGCACAACCAAGTTCAGGGTGTGACCTGCACATCGCACTGATGCCCATCCATGCTTTTCTGCCAAAATCTTCACCGCTGCTACGACATTTGCACCGTTGTCGTGGACAACAGCTTTGATTTTCTCTGGTGGAATGTCGAATTTGGGAATAACATCCTCAAGCCACTCTGCAATATTTGCAGCCGTGTGTCTCTCTTCAAGGGGCATCGTTGTCAGGCTGTGGGACTCCATTTCCCAATCCTCCCCAAGAAAGTGACACGTCACCCCCAGATACGCCTCTGTAGCAACGCTCGTCCAAATGTCGGTTGTGAGTGCAATGCTGTCAGTCTCCTTAAGGGTGTTCTTCAACTTGCCTTTGATTTCTTCATACTTTTTCTCCATCATTTTCATGAAGTAGGTTCTTGAAGGAAGCGTGTACCTGGGATTGAAAGTGGAAATCATCTTCTGAAAGCCTTCATCCTCCACCATGGACAGCGGGCGCATGTCTGTGACAATCATGTTCAAAATGCTGTCTGTGAACTCAGCTGCTCGCTCAATTGAACATGGTGCAGCTGTCCGCACGAAGCTGTCCATACAACTCTGATTTACTGAAAAAGAGGTGAAATAATAATTATTATTGATATTTATTACTAGGTCTAAATATCATACTGTAAGTTCATAAGACTGGCTAATGTACATTTATTTACTATGTTGAAGGGTTACCCTACACCTGCTGACCCTACTCACTGCAATCAAACTAAACTGAATATACCTGCTGTATTGAATTGGTGCATTTTAGGCTCCAATTGCTACTTACACCACCTGATATTTTGCTTTCTGGGGTATTTTATGCATCACTGTGAGGGGAGTAGCTGTGTGTGTGTGTGTGACTATCATAATAATAACATGAATGAACCTCAGGCTTTCACAAATTGACTGCAGCATTTTATTTTCTGTGGTTATTTTCTTGAGCAAAACTAACTTAGGGACATCATAACTAGTCACCATATTGATTTACGTTCTTAACTAGCCATTACATATAGCCATAATTAACGTACATTCTTTACTAGCCTTCATCTCAACTAGCAATCATTGATTTACGTTAAATGCTAACGTTAACGTTACCTTGTGTCGGGTCTGCTCCGTGGACTGGATACGTAGACTGGATGCTTTCTGCTGAGATGCTGAAGCATTGACGTCGTGCTATTGTGGTAGGCTAGTTCGATTTTACAATAGACACACTGTACAGAGTTTTCGTTTTGTTTCAGCTTGAAATGATCCCAAACTTTGGACACTTTCTGTCGTTTTCTCTGGCTGGTCTCTTCTCTTCGCCCCTCGCTATTTTCTCTCTCTTCCTCCATTTTGCAATCCGCGTGATCAAATCACGTCTTCTTCACGTGTCCACAGCGTAAGCGCATTGTGCGACAATAATAATCATCCGTGCAAAACACAGTGCGCTGTATATAGTTATATGGATTAAACGAAGCTTCGATGCAAATAATTTGCATCAAAGCAACACAGTAACAACACAGTAACAACACAGTAACAACACAGTAACAACACAGTAACAACACAGTAACACAGTAACAACACAGTAACAACACAGTAACAACAGTGACAACACAGTAACACAGTAACAACACAGTAACAACACAGTCACAACACAGTCACAACACAGTCACAACACAGTAACAACACAGTCACAACACAGTAACAACACAGTAACAACACAGTAACAACACAGTAACACAGTAACAACACAGTAACAACACAGTAACAACAGTAACAACACAGTAACACAGTAACAACACAGTAACAACACAGTCACAACACAGTCACAACACAGTCACAACACAGTAACAACACAGTCACAACACAGTCACAACACAGTAACAACACAGTAACAACACAGTGGCATTACATCCCATCTGGTTAATGTCACTTTAGTGAAGCAAATGCAACACAGACATCACAAATGTGTTGAACTACGTTTGACCGTTGCCTCTATATTCAGTTCAGTTCGTCTCTGATGAACACGGGCACCATGCTGCATCACAGCAAAGAATTATGGTTATTGTAGTTCACTGACACACTGTCAGTGTGTGTTGGTATAGTGGTCACTGCTGTCACTCAAATCGAAGCTTTTGATTGGCCCTGCGGTGTTCTCCATGAGTACTGCTACTATAGCGCTGGTTGCCATGGGCAACAGTTTATGTCGTGTGGCTTTACCTCAGTGGTCAGTGAGAGTATTTTCACACACACACACACACACACACACACACACACACACACACACACACACACACACACTTTTTCTAAGCGTAAACAAAGCAAAACAAATAGCATCATCCTCGTAGTTCGGTCTGTTAATCCTGATCTAAACCCACATGCTGTTTGTTTTTGGAGGTTAAGCCGTTATCACAGATCACTGCTGCTCTCCTGTCTGTCTGTCTGTCTGCCTGCCTGTCTGTCTGTCTGTCTGTCTGCCTGTCTGTCTGTCCTGTCTGTCTGCCTGTCTGCCTGCCTGTCTGTCTGTCTGTCTGCCTGTCCATCCATCTCGCTCCTTCACTTTCTCCTCCTTTGGGCTTTTTTTTTTTTTTTAAACAGGTTCTGATCAAGTATATCAGAACCTGATCAAATCACTAGAATCCATTCAGTTCGTTCAGTCGTAATCAATAAGTGATCAAACCAACAGGACGGTATTAACTGGCATTAAAAGCCCAAAGTAGGCCGATCCTCTCCCCGTCCCCATGGCAACGCAGAGGTCAGTAATGAGCTTGATCCTCGTTAAGTCACGACTCATCGAACCCACTTCTCCGCCTCCATCCATTCCACTCATCCTCCCCTAACTCCCTGGTTAGGGGACGTCACCTTCGTCCTCCTCATCCTCCTCTCTTCGACCCATCGATTCCACTTCGCCTTGCTAATGGAAACCCGACACCAGGATCTCTGCTGCTAATAAACCTGATTCTCTCTCTCTCTCTCACTCACTCACCTGGTCAGTAGAACCAGTTGACTATCTGAACCAGGTTGTTGTGGTGTGTCTGTAGATCATCCAGTAACGTTCTCAGTAAAAGTGATCAGTGTGATCAGGTAGATTTGTCTCCAAATGTAGGTTACTGTGACTCAGTAAACTGTCTTGTCTTTAGCCCTAGTCTCTACTCCAAAACACTCTGAGTTGGAGCTGGAGAAGAGTCAGCTAGTTAACCTGAACACACTGGTAGCTAGCTAACTAGTTACTGTTAACATGGGGCTACTAGCCACTGCTAATGCTAGCTTTCTCCCTCTCCATCCATCCCTCTTTTTCCTTACCAAGTCTTTTCTTGTTTTCTCTCTCTCCTTTACTTTGAACTGGTTCTTGTCGTGTCCATTGTCATTATTTTCTGTTCTACTTCCTAATGACTCGTTATTTGTCTCTTCCTCTTTAATCAGCCCCTCCATCCATCCCTCCTCTAGCGATCCTTTCCTCTTTCCTTCCCATTAAACCAGTCGTCCATTAAAACTCCCCTTCTCTATACAGTCGCCTCTCTTTATTTCTTCTTCTTCTGCTCTCTTTAATGTCTCCTTTCCATTTAATCTCTCTTACATCTGTAGATACTGTTGGGACTCGCCTGCCCCCTGTAGCATTGCATTATGGTTAATATGGGGTCCGATAGTGAACATCGTTATGGCTATAAGCCAGAGAGGATTGTGGGTAGTTTGGTAATAAATAGTGGACTATATAGTCAATGAATTGTCCACTAAGACTTCAGACAGCCCTGCGAAGTCTTCTTCTTCTCTTCCTTTCTGATAAAAGCATCACCCTCTCTATCCATCCATCTCCCCGTCCTCCATCTATCACCCTAATGGCCGTCCTCTTTCAGATCATCCATCCTCCCTTCATCCACATCTATTTCTGATCCTCTCCGTCCTTTTCTCCTCTCGATTCGTGTCATCCCTCCATTTGTCTTCCTCTTTTCCATCGCTCATCCTGTCCAGTTTCTCCTCATCCTCCTGTCATCCTGTTGAATCTCTTCCTTCTTCTTTCCTTCCTTCCTTCCTTCCTTCCTTCTTTCCTTCCTTCCTTCCTTCCTTGTTCATGTGGAGTGCTGTGGAGTTTTTAGTTACTTTTAGTTACTTTTTCCTCTGTCTTGTTGCGAGACGTTTCATTACAGAACATCAAACATGATCTTCCTTTCTCTCTTGACGTTTCGGCCCGTTTGACACAACAGGGAACATCACAATCCCAGACAAGTGATCGTCTCAACTCTGAAACATCCTCCAGGTCGCCTCCCTTCAGTTGGTTAGTGTGTCAGTGCTTGTCTTCCACTTCCTTCCCTCTGTCCTGCTCTTCCCTTTCCATCTCTCTCCTCCCTGTATGATCGATGACCACCGTGACCTCACTTCCCCTTACCAAATAAGGACATCAATTATTCACTTCCTGCCCTTTTCGCCCCAATAAGACCTCCGCCGGTCCTATCCCACCAGGCAGGCGTCACACAAGCTCATTGTCACAGCGACATGAAGTCATGGAGGTCATACGAGGTCATACGAGGTCACGGGAGGGGAGTTCTGTTTCCTGTCTGATCAGAAAAGCACAAACGACGTGATAATAAACTAAAAGGTAGATAGGAAATATTGTTATTAAACCATTAAGCCACAAGTGCATCCGTGTGTGCCAGAGGTTATACCTGTGTATTGCTACGACATGCACACACACGTGCACACACACGTGCACATACACATGCACACACACGCGCAGGAGCCGTTTTGGACGACAACAAACAACATAAACCAGGTTGGTGCTTTTCCCTGAGGCCTGGGGGTCAAAGGTCGCCTCTTATCTGTCTATTGGTACAACATGAACGGAAACGCGCGCGCACACACACACACACACACACACACACACACACACACACACACACACACACTTGGGGTCACAGGTTAGGGTTCAAAAAGGGCAACTACTTCCCAACAGAGCTTAGCCCAGCTGGCCATCTGATTGGTCAGCGGACTTACTGGGATTACTGAGGTCTGATTGGTGGAAGGGGGGTGGCGGCCGTGGGATTGGCCTGGTTTGAACTGTTGTCCTCACATACGTCCTCTTTCTGGGAGGGTAAATGACAGATGGCTGGGGGGGACAGTTTGGTCACGAGGAGGCAGAATTAGGGGGTTCGACACGCAAGGGATGCTGGGAGGATTTGGTCTGTTTGGGGATGAGGGTTCGTGGCAGCAGAAATCAGGGATATGGCACTGAGTAAAACCTGAACAGGACTTAAAGGATCCGTCAAACTGATTCTTACTGATCAACATGTCATCAACTGCTTCACTCTAGTTCCTCACATCTGTGAATCTGTGAAACGAGCCAATCGACGCTCCAGAAATCAACCCAAAGGTCTCATCACAGCATGGGCCCACTCTGAAAGGAGACATGTTTATATATATTAAGTTTCAGTTTCATTATTTCTGTTGCACTACTTTACGCAGACAGAGCTGCAGGCGGCCGGCGAAGAAAACAAGGAAGTGACAAAGGTTGGTTTGAAAATGATGGAAAAATGGGATCTAGGTCTGGAATGTCTGGAATTCCCCTTTAAACGTTTATACAACATGAAAGACCTCACTACTACAACCTAGCTAACTTTACTGCTACGCTAACGTTAGCTCCTCAGGATTAAGACACTTAGAACGAAGAAGTCCTGGTCAAACGTGATATTATATTTCATAATGTTACATAATACGACATGTCTCCAAATATGGATGGATCAGACTGCCAGGTTGGTGACGCAACAGTAAAGCCTTTATATAATCAAAGTGTACCAGTGGGCCCCGCCAGTTGAGGGCCCATGTTGGGTCCTGAGCCAGAGCTTTAGAAACCAGGCTTTAGTCCCGTTGGCTCAGATAACGTCTGAAGCTGCCAAAAATGCAGCGGATTGGAGATGACAGGATTACACTGGATTTATACATGCCAGATTATCTGCCCTGAGTGCTTGGTGTGTGTGTGTGTGTGTGTGTGTGTGTGTGTGTGTGTGTGTGTGTGTGTCACCAACATCTGCTCTTATAGCATTATATCCATATTCTGCTACACTGAAGATGATCCTGTTGCCCGTTTGTGTCACGCAAACTGTGCATGAGAGGAGCATGAGAGGAGCATGAGGAGAGCATGAGAGGAGCATGAGAGGAGCATGAGAGGAGCATGAGGAGAGCATGAGGGGAGCATGAGGGGAGCATGAGAGGAGCATGAGAGGAGCATGAGGAGAGCATGAGGGGAGCATGAGAGGAGCATGAGGGGAGCATGAGGAGAGCATGAGAGGAGCATGAGGGGAGCATGAGAGGAGCATGAGAGGAGCATGAGAGGAGCATGAGGGGAGCATGAGGGGAGCATGAGAGGAGCATGAGGGGAGCATGAGGGGAGCATGAGAGGAGCATGAGAGGAGCATGAGAGGAGCATGAGGGGAGCATGAGAGGAGCATGAGGAGAGCATGAGGAGAGCATGAGAGGAGCATGAGGGGAGCATGAGGGGAGCATGAGAGGAGCATGAGGGGAGCATGAGGGGAGCATGAGAGGAGCATGAGAGGAGCATGAGGGGAGCATGAGGGGAGCATGAGAGGAGCATGAGGGGAGCATGAGAGGAGCATGAGGAGAGCATGAGGGAGGTCGGAGAGGTCGGGGGTTCAATTCCCACTGGGACAACCTGCAGTAAGACACACTGATAACTGGGTCAGACTGGTTGGACTGGGAACAACTGGTTCTACTGGTGTACAGGCTGCAGAATCCAATACTGTCCCCGGACAGACAGACAGACAGACAGACAGACAGGCAGATAGAGAGACAGAGAGACAGACAGACAGACAGGCAGGCAGACAGAGAGACAGACAGAGAGACAGACAGGCAGGCAGACAGAGAGACAGACAGACAGACAGACAGGCAGGCAGGCAGGCAGACAGACAGGCGGTGGATGATGAAACCATTATAAACACTGAGACAAGGAAAAGAGCAGGAAGGAAGAGGAGAGAGAGAGAGAACACACTAGTGGAGCTAATAGTAGACCCTCCACTGAGAGGGGGGGGGGGTGTTGCCGTGGGCAACCACTCCAGGCAGTAGCCCCGCCCCCAACCCCCACCCCCCTTGCACCTGCCCCCCCCCTCCTCCTCTCATCCCTCTGAGGCTGCTGACTTAACGTGCCAATTGAATGGGAAGGACTGTGTGTGTGTTGTATACATACCGATTCTACCGTCACTTCATATTGTATATTTATATTGTATATACACTGATAGATACGACCTATTTCATTCTAATGTGACTGGATCTGATGAACCTCTTGAAGTGAAAAGAGTGAGAAAGAAGAAAACGAGAGAACAAGAAGACGACAAACAAAGAAGATCTGGGATCTAGAGGATCTAGAGGATCTGGGATCTAGAGGATCTGGCATCCAGACACTGACTGGGAGCTAGTTAGTGAGAAAAGCGATCAATACTAGAGAATCAATAATAATCCTGTTTGAGATGAGATGATACTTAAAGTTCAGCTCATTTGCATAATGATGAAACAGAAGTAAATAAAGAAAACAACAACAACAACAACAACAACAACACAATCAGCAGCTGAGGAAATCATTTAATCTCCAACAAACTAAACAATGTGAAAAAAACCTCCATCAATACCGTTATCTCACACACACACACACACACACACACACACACTCCTAATGTCCCTTTCCAGCTCCATGGAAGCCGGTTTCCATGGAGACGTTTCCTACCCCTCCCCTAGCCAATTACATCCACCCAGGAAGTCCAAATCGACCAATCACATCGCGGCTTGAAAGTTATTTTTGCCTCTGGGCTAGACAGAGAGGTGGCGATTGTTTAGGGACGACACAGAGGAGAAGGTGTGTGTGTGTGTGTGTGTGTGTGTGTGTGTGTGTGCTCCCTAAAGGAATACTTTTCACACACATCCACAAAAACACACACACACACTTTTCCACACTTCCATGATTGCTAACACTTGTTTTCTTCTTCTCTCTCTCTTTCTGTCTTTATTTTGAGATGAGATGAGATGAGATGAGATGAGATGAGATGAGATGAGATGAGATGAGATGAGATGAGATGAGATGAGATGAGATGAGATGAGATGAGATGAGATGAGATGAGGTTCAAAAAGGTAAAAAAAAAAATCATAAAAGAAAATGGAATCACAAAAGTAAGAAAAGATCTTTGTCTCATTCACGTCAATGTTCAGATACCCAGTCCTTGTTCTGCAGAGTGTGTGAGTGTGTGTGTGAGTGTGTGTCTGTGTGTGTGTGTGTGTGTGTGTGTGTGTGTAAATATCACCGTGTGGCTGTGAATATTCACAAGTCTTGGTCTTCACAAACATAAGCCAAAACACACACACACACACACACACACACACACACACACACTCACAGCTGTATTTGTCATTCTGGTGAACATCAGGGTTGTTTCCCTAAAAGCATCATTCAAGCTCAAGTGGTGTAAATCTGCGTGGCTCTACATGAGGGTCAGGACCCAAAGTGGGGTCATGGGAACCTCCGGACGGGTCCCAGAATGATCAACACTACCACCGACTGCTGAACCCTTCCCACAGCAGGGTCAACTACAAGAGAAAGTTGACCAATGGCTGTTGAGGGAATCGAACACGTGACCTTCTGACTACAGGATGGTCTGGACCTCTAACCCTCCTACAAGTTTCTCTCTCTCCCAGGCCAGACCCAGGTCAGACCCGGGCCAGACCCAGGTCAGGCCCAGGCTAAATCCCAGACGAAGCCCAGGTCTAGAAAGCCCTGCCCTCAGAACCAGTGGCGCCACCCTCAGGACAGCCGAGTCCACTGCTCCTCACATTCAGGGGTTATTTAGTTGTCATTTACTTTCCCTCAACCTGCCTCGTCTACTTCTACTTCAATTAGTGATTTCTTACATTTCCCAGAATGCCTTTCAACAAGCCCAAGAGAACTCATTTAAGAGTGAAATCCAAAGAAGAAGACAATTAGGACTGCACCGTTTACTTGAGAGGATTTCTGGGTAATGGAGTCCTTCAAACAGTTCAACGGTTTCCTCCTCTTGTTCAACACAACACCTTTCAGATACACACACACACACACACACACACTCACACACACTCACACACTCACACACACACTCACACACACACACAGCTTGACATTTCTCAGCCTCCCTGGCGGCGCTAGCTAACAAGCCCCCCAACTAAGGAACAGCACCGCTAACAAAGACAGATAGGTTGACAACAAACACACTGAATGTCAGCACAAACAACAGGAGAGAGAGAGAGAGAGAGAGAGAGAGAGAGAGTGAGAGTGTGTGTGTGTGTGTGTGTGTATGTGTGTGTGTGTGTGTGTGTGTGTGTGTGCGTGCGTGTGTGTGTACATGTGCATTTCTGCATGACTGCATGAGTGCACATATATGGGTGGATTTCTGTGTGTGTGTGTGTGTGTGTGTGTGTGTGTGTGTGTGTGTGTGTGTGTGTGTGAGTCACACAGCATACTGATTCAGCTCTCTACAGTCATTTGGACCAAAGTACTTCACTGAAAGCTCAAAGTGAAAAACATTATTTCCTTAATACTATTGAAATATTTTCCTCTCATCATTTCAGTCACAACCTTCGCCGCTTCGCCGCCTTTTCATAAGAGCGAGCGACACCGACGCCCCGTGAGGCGGCGGCGGCGGCGGCAGCGTCGTGGATGCTGAGCTTTTATTTTCCCTTTCAGACCATTTGACTTGATTCATTACTGGAAGGCTTCAAACATTGTTAATCGTTATGTCTCATATCACAGCACAAACACATCAAGGGGATAGAAACCATGTCTTCATGTCTAGAGACAGACAGACAGACAGACAGACAGACAGACGCCCCAACGTCGTCTCCTGACACCGCTGCTCTAACGCTAATCAATATCAATATATCCTAAATATGTCCTCAATATTTCCTTTAGATCTCTGGACCTCAACAGTGATCAACCTCTACCAGGTCATGATCTCTGGACCTCAACAGTGATCAACCTCCACCAGGTCATGATCTCTGGACCTCAACAGTGATCAACCTCCACCAGGTCATGATCTCTGGACCTCAACAGTGATCAACCTCCAACAGGTCATGATCTCTGGACCTCAACAGTGATCAACCTCTACCAGGTCATGATCTCTGGACCTCAACAGTGATCAACCTCTACCAGGTCATGATCTCTGGACCTCAACAGTGATCAACCTCTACCAGGTCCTGATCTCTGGACCTCAACAGTGATCAACCTCTACCAGGTCATGACCTCTGGACCTCAACAGTGATCAACCTCTACCAAGTCATGATCTCTGGACCTCAACAGTGATCAACCTCTACCAGGTCATGTCAGGTAGGTCTTTCCTGGGAGAAACCCTCTGGAGACAGGAAGTGATGCGTTTTACGTTTCAACAGAAGAAGAACTGGGTAGTTAGCATGAGCAGCGATAGCCACCGTGGCTGAACAGACAAAGAAACGACACTGAGCCTTCAGGAGCCGAGGAAGGAAACAGGAAGTGACCCAAACCTCATCATGGGCGGTAAAAGTCATGTTGCACAGATGTGTCTAATCTAAAAGTCTTATTGTCTTATTGTGAAATCATTCCTATTAATGTTTTATTATTGTGAAACTGGAACTTCACCTATCAGTCTTCACACCTGAGCTTGGATCTTAAGAGCCAGCCCCGGGCTCCTGGTGGCCCCAAAAACACTCAACCATAAGTCCCTCCCACCATTAGTAATAACAGTGATAATAATAAATCCATTATGTTTATGCCATGAGCGACTATTTAATCTCCCATAATCCTCCAAATTAGTTTCACCAACGATGAGAAAACTTCTATTAGTATTACATTCATCACTATTAGCCAGTGATGAATGTAGTTGTGTGTGTGTATATACACACATATATATACATACATACATACTGCAGAGTTTGTGATGGTCTACACTGACTCTACTTGCTTTTACCCAAAATGCATCAGGGATTTTGAAGTCGTATTCTTTATTTGACCAACACGCTGAGGGAGGGCAGCGCTGAATTATCTGGCAACCAACTGAATATTTCCTGAATTTCCCAGAATTCCTTTCAACGGCTGTTTACCGTTGATGTTTTAGATCCATGAACCATTTCCTCTCAACGGTTGGAGGAAGAACACAACACCAGATAGTAGATATAACTAGATATAACTAACTAACTAGTTATTGGTCCTCTCAGGTTGACGAGTCATGACAATATAAAAGAGGCTTCAAACATCTCCAAGACTCAACCACCTTCAGGAAAAGAAGGAATGAAAGATTGATGGATGAAGGGACAGGATGAAAGGATGGATGAAGGAAGGACTACATGGAATGAAGGTATGAAAGAAGGATGGATAGAAGAAATGAGGAAAGGAAAGAATGATGCAAGGAGGGATAGAAGGAATTAAGTTATAAAGGATGACAGGAGAAGTGAACGGAGGGAGGAAGGAAAGAAGGAACATAAGAAGGAGGGATAGAGAGAATGAAGGAATGGAAGGTAAAATGGATGATAGATGGAAAGATGGAGGGATGATAGATGGATAAAGGATGAAGGGATGAGACTGAGATGAGACGGCGACACCCCGTCTAAACCAGGAAATCAGATTTACAGAGATCTGACAACACAGCGGGAGTCTCACACACACACACACACACACACACACACACACACACACACACAGCGGGCTCCAGCCCATCCAGGAGGATAGAGGGGCTCTCTCCTGTGGTGTAATCCGCTCTGGGTCTCCCCTGGCTGGGCTGAGAGTGTCGCCAAGAGCCCCATGGAGAACCAGGAGGAACACAATGTCTACACACACCTGCTCACATCTACACACAATACACACACACTTCCTCCCTCCATCCCTCCATCCATCCATCCATCCATCCCTCCATCCATCCATCTGGTCATGATTAGCTCCCAGGCTAACTGCTAGCTAGTTCAAAATGAATTCCTTCACTCTGTACGGATGTCTTTATGGTGTAAACACAGTACACACAGTAAGTTCATCCATCCATTCACTCATCCATTCATCCATCCATTCAGTCATCCATCCATTTATTCACTCATCCATTCATCCATTCATTCACTCATCCATTCATCCATCCATTCAGTCATCCATCCATTTATTCACTCATCCATCCATTCATTCATTCACTCATCCATTCATTCACTCATCCATTCATCCATCCATTCATTCATTCACTCATCCATTCATCCATCCATTCATCCATCCACTCATCCATTCATCCACTCATCCATTGATTCATCATTCATCCATCCATTCATCCATTCATTCACTTATCCATTCATTCATCCATTCATTCACTCATCCATTCATTCATCCATCCATCCATTCACTCATCCATTTATCCATCCACTCATCCACTGATCCAGAGACAGCCGGGAGCATCGTTCCTTCAGATTACTGGGTTAGGGTTCAGACCTAACCAGGGCGGCAGGTTTAAGGTCTCTCCTGCTTCAAACTAAAAACTAGCTGGATGATCTGAATCACTCTGACTGCACAGTTCAAATCACTTCCTGTCTGGTTGAGGTTTTGATCAGGCCAGAAGAAGGAAACATGACATAACACATGAAGGTAGAAAGAGCTGTGAAATGAGGAATTCACCGATTCCCGAGGCCTGAAATAGACTGGATGAAAATACATTAACATGACTGGTGTAGTGGTGGAATGATAACTACAGGAAGTCAAAAGTCAATATATATATATAAATATATCTGATAGATGTAGTCAACAGGAATACTACCATAGCAGCCTTCAAATATATTACAGGTATATTTATTATTTATTATCTTATTGGTGATAATTCAGAAATGACAATAACAGGACAGAGGTGACGAGCTGAAACGTAGCGGAGCAGGGCAGCGTTGAGTCCACATGTAGTCACAACTCACAGGAGATGCTGCCTCAAAGCATTGTGGGTCAATACAGCAGCCTCACAGCATGTTATAGCTGTCGTGCGGCTGTGGTGGTCCTGGGAAAAAATCAGGTCACGCATGATAATTATAGGAAGGGTTGATACATACAGAGGCAGAACTCACAGAGAAGCGCCGCCGCTCAAAATAAACCTGGGAAATAGCGCAGCCACCTTAAAAACACGGCGGCGCTACGACGGTCGGCGTTAGCGGTTTGGAAAAATCAGGTCAGGGATGATCACCGCAGGAAGACGGGTTCAGAAGAAACCTGAACGACGGTGAAGCTGCTTTAAAAACGGCGCGTGGCTCTGTTAGCCGTGGCGCGGCGGCGGTGGTAGCCGTTAGCGGCGGGCGGTCAGAAACGATAACGACAGGACGGCTCACGGGACAAACTGCCACAAAGTGTTTTGTTCTTTTGTATCTCAAAACACGTTACAGACGTTATTTTTTTAAAAAGGAGGTCAACAACCGCTAAGTTACCGCAGAGAGTTTTTAAACGGAAACCCGACGCAGCCTCAAACTGTCACGGCGAGTTCAGAACGAGTCGCGAACAAAAACGGATTAGCAGTGATGATGATGATTCAACCGGTGTGACGGCGTCCGGGAGGTTTTAAGGGTCAGTGAGATTCAAGAACGAGGAAACGCCGCCGAGCGCTATGAGCTAGCGGGTCGCGCTACAAGCTAGCGGGTCGCGCTACAAGCTAGGGGTCACGCTCGGCCTGCAGAGCTGCTCCAGAAGTGTCTCTGAGATTCAAGATGGCCGCAGCCCAGAGAGAGAGAGAGAGAGAGAGAGAGAGAGGTTTGAGATGCTGTCAGCGCTGCATGTCTCTCCGACAGCTACAACACCGAAACACACCCGGCTACGACAGGCATGACTGGCTCTGGTGTGTGTGTGTGTGTGTGTGTGTGTGTGTGTGTGTGTACATTGCAAGTGTCAGTTGTGAATATTTGCTCCATCTATTCACTTTATTCACACGGCGGCCATGTTTGATTTCTGTCATACTGGGGGGGGTGGCGTGCCTGGAAAACTAAGAACTCACTGAAGACCTGAAATGGACTTTCAGACTTTCAGACTATGATAGTTATGATAGTTATGATAGTTATTGTTGTTGTTGTTCGTCCAGCGACCTCAACCTCTCTGATGCCGTTCCATGAACTCATATCTGATGGGTTCGAATCCCAGAGGACGAAGCTGCAGACCGGAGCCACGAACTGAAACCAATAAAATAATAGCTGTTGCTGAGGCAGTCAGACTGACTGAGAAGCCACTATGCTAACACACACACACACACACACACACACACACACACACAGGTCAAGACTGTAGAGGCATAAGGAAGGAAGGAGGAAAGAAAGAAAAACAAACAACGCGAGAGAAAGGTATTATGGGTCTGTTATGGTTTGTTCTCTTGATCTGAACATGAGAAATGAGAAAGTGTTCCTCCAGTCAGTCAGTCAGTCAGTCAGTCAGTCTGTCTGTCTGTCTGTCTGTCTGTCTGTCTGTCTGTCTGTCTGTCTGTCTGTCTGTCTGTCTGTCTGTTGTTGCTCCGTTGACTGTGAATGGGAGGCTGCAGCCTGACGTCGGCCCATTTTCTGCTTCATCACTGCCGCCAGAAAACTCAGTGACAGCCGGAGATCAAACCAACCGAGCAAACACTGTTTTCAGACAGTCATCATCATCTGAGTTAGCATGGAGCCTACTATCACTCAACGTAGTGTACGCGAAAGAGTTAGCATGGAGCCTACTATCACTCAACGTAGTGTACGCGAAAGAGTTAGCATGGGGCCTACTATCACTCAACGTAGTGTACGCAAAAGAGTTGGCATGGAGCCTACTATCACTCAACGTAGTGTACGCGAAAGAGTTAGCATGGGGCCTACTATCACTCAACGTAGTGTACGCTAAATAGTTAGCATGGAGCCTATCACTCAACGTAGTGTACGCTAAAGAGTTGGCATGAAGCCTACTATCACTCAACGTAGTGTACACTAAAGAGTTAGCATGGAGCCTACTATCACTCAACGTAGTGTACGCTAAAGAGTTAGCATGGAGCCTACTATCACTCAACGTAGTGTACGTGAAAGAGTTGGCATGGAGCCTACTATCACTCAACGTAGTGTACGCTAAATAGTTAGCATGGAGCCTACTATCACTCAACGTAGGGTACGTGAAAGAGTTAGCATGGAGCCTACTACCACTCAACAGAGGGTATGCTAAGGAGTTAGCATGGAGCCTACTATCACTCAACGTAGTGTATGCTAAAGTGTTAGCATGTTGTCCTCACTTAGCGGGGAAGTTGACTAACGAGTTTGTATCAAACTATCGAGCTACTGACTTGTCTGGTCTTATCACCTGATGTCTGTGTGGTATGTTGAGGTGATTTCTGATGTGTTCTCATCATTTCTACTGTGGTTTTATTTGTGTTATTTTACTGCCTGCAAGACAAATTTCCCTTCTGGAACAATAAAGTTTGATTTGAATTGAAGTGAATTGTTCTGGCTCTGGGGACGTTTAGACACACACACACACACACACACACACACACACACACACACACACACACACACACACACACACACAGCCATTCATGACAATGTGAAACTGCTATTAACTGCAATCTGGATGATAAACATCAGCTGGTCCCTGTGTGTGTGTGTGTGTGTGTGTGTGTGTGTGTGTGTGTGTGTGTGTGTGTGTTGATGGCCTGTTGCCTTTTGCTGCCTCGTTTCAGACAAATAAAGAAATTAGAAAGGCAATTAACACTGATGGATTCATATAACGACCCCCGAGAGAGAGAGAGAGAGAGAGAGAGAGAGAGAGAGAGACAGAAAGAGGGAGAGAGAGAGAGGGAAAGAGAGAGAGAGAGAGACAGAAAGAGGGAGAGAGAGAGAGAGAGAGAGACAGAAAGAGGGAGAGAGAGAGAGAGAGAGACAGAAAGAGGGAGAGAGAGAGAGAGAGACAGAAAGAGGGAGAGCGAGAGAGACAGAGAGAGACAGAGAGAGAGAGAGCGAGGATGCGTCAGTCTGTTACTGTTAATTAGAATATACAAACTAGATGTAAAGCAGTGATTAGCAATCAATTAGACATCACTGGAGGGAGGAGGAGGAGGAGGAGGACGAGGAGGAGGAGGAGGAGGAGGAGGACGAGTAGGAGGACGAGGAGGAGGAGGATGAGGACGAGGAGGAGGGGGAGGAGGAGGAGGATGAGGAGGAGGACGAGGAGGAGGACGAGGAGGAGGACGAGGACGAGGAGGAGGGGGAGGAGGAGGAGCTCACCTCCAATCATATATTCATGAATGGAAACAAGTCAAATTAAAGTAATAAACATTTTCACATAAATAATGCAAAATCACCCGGAGACAGGAAGTGATGCGTTTACGTTTCAACAGAAGAAAAACAGGAGAGGAGAGGAGAGGGAGAGGAAGAGGAAGAGGAAGAGGAGAGGAAGAGGAGAGGGAGGCAACCAGAGCTGAATTTAGACTCTAATTTTAAAGATTTAAGACTCTATTAAAAGTCTAACCAGGGTCGCAAAGCGATGCTGACGTCCTGTCCAGTGTGTGTGTGTGTGTGTGTGTGTGTGTGTGTGTGTGTGTGTGTGTGTGTGAGAGAGAGATATCAGGCTCTGTTCCTTCCCCCAGAATCCATTTGCTGCCGTTCGTTCTGTCCGGTATTAAAACACAGACGAGATGATCCATCACGGCGAACCTTCACTTGGTTTGGTCAGAGTTTCTGTTTGATGGTCATTTCATGATGTCATGACGTCACACTCTGCTTCCTGTCACCCGACACCCACAGGAAGTCTCCACCAGGACATGATCCCTCAAAAGTCAGGCTTGATGGCCTCAAGCTTGACACTGAAAAGTTTGCATTTTAAAAACAGGTAAAAAAAAATCAAACTACATTCGTCACGTATGTACACATGACACGGTGTTCTGCTTCAAAACGTCTTCAGGTTCAGTCAGAAGGACCCTAGTTTGTTCCTTCCTTATTAATAAGATCTTAAAAAGGTTTAGCTATAAATCCACCACACACACACACACACACACACACACACAACTAGATAGCTATGAGGACTGCCAGCCTTTTATGCTTTGCCCAGGGGCATTAGCCTACAGCCTAGCCTAGCTCACAAAGCTAACGCTACATTATTCATATTCTCTTGGATCACAGATGTTAGTGTTAGCCGTTAGCATTAGCCATTAGCGCTGGCTACCTTTCATGTTCACCCAGAGGCATTGGCCTACAGTCTAGCCAGGTTTAGCTCTCAAAAGTAACGCTATGACTGTTTTATTCATATTCTCAGGGCTAGCATTAGCTGGTAGTGTTGGCTGTTAGCATTAGCAGTTAGCACTGGCTGCCTTTCATGTTTACCCAGAGGCATTAGCCTACAGCCTAGCCTTGTTTAGGCTAGCAAAGCTGACGCTACATGACTATGACTGTTTTATTAATATTCTCAGGACTAGCATTAGCCGTTAGCATTGTCCGTTAGCGATGGCTGCCTTTCATGTTTAGCCTGGGGGCGTTAGCTTTGACAGCGCTGGGCTAAGCCAGGCTAACACCGTGACACTCTTTCTGTATTATTCATACCGGGCCCCCCGGGCGCTAACTCAATAATTTATACACACTTCAGTCAGGTGTGTGTGTGTGTGTGTGTGTGTGTCTTGTCTCTTTGCTTGACGATTGACTTGACTTGACTTGATTTTAAAAGGTGCTCTGTATCTGTGTGTGCACACGTGTTTGAGTTTCTATCTGTGTGTGTGTGTGTGTGTGTGTGTGTGTGTGTCAGAGTCTAGGAGTCTGACAGTATAATTTATCTTTCCCTTCCAGCCATGTAGCGTTAGCTGCTTTAGCTGCTTTAGCTGCTGGGTTTTCTCTGAACATTTAATTTCCAGACGGGGTCGGTTCTCCTGGAGGAGCTCTGCTGCTCGTTTCAACACCGCAATTCAACAATTTTAGGTCAATTTCGTAGATTTTGGATCATTTCTTATGATCATCAGGTCACGCCTCCCCCAGCCTCTTATGGGTTAAGTGTAGAATTCATCTATAATGGTAACAACTAACTAATCCTATAATAACTTTTAGAAGGAAACAAATATCACAGATACACTTTTAAATATCACAAAGTCCTACAGTAATACACTAGGAACTAGAAAGTACTCTATAAACTAAGTATTTAGTACCACAGACACACTATAGGTCACTTCAGGAATACTGTGGTGATAACATATTAATGTTTAAAGGTGTATTATGGTGATTCTTCTGTCCAGTAACAGCAGTGGATGTTATTTCATGGACAATAACATCTTTATTCTGTATTAAAGGTTCCCACCATCATGGAATTCAAACATGTTGTTTTCCAGGCCAGTAAAAACATATCGTTTTGGAAATGTCATGTACATTTGTCTGAGCTCTTGTTTACTTGATTTACTTATTTGTCTCATTTGTTTTAATAAAAGTAGGTAGATAACTTATTGATCTTTTCCCTCAGCACTGGCTCTGCTCTTAGATGATGGTGAAGAAGGAAATGCACTTTTCTGGTGACTAGTAGTTCTCTACCTATGTTGAATGCACTTATTGTAAGTCGCTTTGGATAAAAGCGTCTGAT
Organism: Hoplostethus atlanticus; assembly: GCA_034670405.1. Classification (NCBI taxonomy): domain Eukaryota; kingdom Metazoa; phylum Chordata; class Actinopteri; order Trachichthyiformes; family Trachichthyidae; genus Hoplostethus; species Hoplostethus atlanticus. The sequence goes on along the minus strand of JAXDDX010000147.1, from coordinate 607,202 downwards.
AAATGACTGGAATGTAGTGTAATGTAATGTAAGGTAAGGTAAGGTAAGGTAAGGTAAGGTAATGTAGTGTAATGTAATGTAAGGTAAGGTAAGGTAATGTAATGTAGTGTAATGTAATGTAGTGTAAGGTAATGTAAGGTAATGTAATGTAAGGTAATGTAATGTAGTGTAATGTAATGTAGTGTAATGTAGTGTAATGTAATGTAGTGTAATGTAATGTAAGGTAATGTAATGTAGTGTAATGTAATGTAATGTGGTATAATGTAATGTAAGGTAATGTAATGTAATGTAATGTAGTGTAATGTAGTGTAATGTAATGTAGTGTAATGTAAGGTAAGGTAATGTAAGGTAGTGTAATGTAATGTAATGTAATGTGGTGTAAGGTAATGTAAGGTAGTGTAATGTAATGTAATGTAATGTGGTGTAAGGTAATGTAAGGTAATGTAATGTAAGGTAATGTAATGTAAGGTAATGTAGTGTTATGTAGTGTAAGGTAATGTAGTGTAATGTAATGTAAGGTAATGTAAGGTAGTGTAATGTAATGTAATGTAATGTGGTGTAAGGTAATGTAAGGTAATGTAATGTAAGGTAATGTAATGTAAGGTAATGTAGTGTTATGTAGTGTAAGGTAATGTAAGGTAATGTAAGGTAAGGTAAAGTAAGGTAAGGTAAGGTAAGGTAATGTAAGGTAATGTAAGGTAAGGTAATGTAGTGTGATGTAATGTAAGGTAAGGTAATGTAAGGTAAGGTAATGTAAGGTAATGTAAGGTAAGGTAATATAATGTAAGGTAATGTAAGGTAATGTAAGGTAAGGTAATATAATGTAAGGTAATGTAAGGTAAGGCAATGTAATGTAATGTAAGGTAAGGTAAGGTAATGTAATGTAAGGTAAGGTAAGGTAAGGTAATGTACATTTGTTGCTGTGAAGCTGCTTGTTGATCCAGTTTGACACAAAAATGTTTTACAGATTACAATTGAATTAAAGATGAAAGAAAACTAAAGTTGAGGGAAAGAATAATCACTTTCCTTTCCTTTGGTTTAAGGTTCAACAGGCTTCATGTTGACCTTGTAGGGTCGTCGTGTGTTCTTCACATCGCTGCCGCCCCTTAGAAGAATACCTTCAACTTGTCTGCTAGTTAAGTCTTCCTCCAGAGTCCCAGTGTTGTTATCTGTTCCTGTTTCATTGGCCGGTGGGAATCCCTTCGGTCCAGATGAAGAGTCATTCTGACATTTACAAGACATTAAAAACCTACAGAGGAACAGTGAGGAGGAACACAGCTGACAGACGGCTGCCGGCTTCAGGAGCGCTAAGGGTTTCTCTGGAGCTTCTTAAGGGAAAAACCAGAACACCCGTTCGTCCTGTTGAGGGAGAAACCTGCACATCAAGACCTTTTGGTTATTCAAGAGAAAAGCTGTTGACATTTGTGTTTTATATATGAAAATACATGCATGTCCTGGAGCCTTTTTCTTAAGTATATTAAGTAGAATTAAGGGGAAAATGAGCATATCCCTTAATTCTAGTCGTTTTGGATTTCGTCATTTTAAGTGTTTTTTTCTTCTTTTTAAAGGGATAAAACATTTTGGAATGAAACCTTTCATATATTTTACATTCAAGATAACAAAGTTAAAGTAAGAGCATGGTATTAGGGGGGCGAGGTTGTCCTCAAAGGTCCCGCCTGTTACATAAAGGTTAATGTAATAAAAAATAAAGAGAATTTCTCCTCAGAGAGACTTAAGTAAAAATAACTGACATGCTCCTCCAAGAAACAAACAAACAAACAAACACACACACACACACACACACACACACACACACACACACACACAATACCAGGGAAGGGCAGTGTGTTTACTTTCTGTCCTTCATTTACCCAGCATTCATTTGGAGCAGCCAAGGGGGACTGAGGAGAGATCTGATTGGCCCTTATCTAATTCAGTGGCTGGAGGGGGGATTAGTTTGGGTGGTCACACACACACACACACACACACACCCATGAGGGTTTGTATGAATCTTTGGTTTGTTGTTCGAGCATCACCTTAGTGTTGGTGTTGTTTAGTCTCTTCATGCTGCCATGTTGGTTTCAGGGAGACGTGAGGTCATCCTGACGTTTCTTTTCTGATGTTTTGAGGGAAAATCAGTAATCACTTTTGTTCGTACAGAAAAACATTTTGCTTTTCGCATTTAAAACATTCCTAAGTGTC
>JAXDDX010000147.1:570000-595000 GCA_034670405.1 Hoplostethus atlanticus | reverse complement strand
CTGGGATAGCTCCAGCATGCAGCCAACACACACACACACACACACACACACATACACACACACACACACACACACACACACACACACACACACACACCTTGTAGCATTTACTAATTAATTTCTCTCTTTGAAATGTGTTGCATGTTAGAGATCACAGGTCGGGGCTCGTAATACCAGGATAAACACACACACACACACACACACACACACACACACACACACACACACACACACACACCCTGATTACATCAGCCGTTGCAGGTTTGGATCCAGTAAACAGACTAATTCCTGGGAACTTTGACTGCGAAGTGATGGATTATGGGAAATTAATATGGGTCACTGCATTATTCTGAAGAAATTGTTCCAGTGACTCTGGTGTGTAAACAGACTGTTCAGTACGGTGCACCGCAGAGGACATTCTTCCTCCATTGTTCTGATTTTTAGTTTTTAGTTTTATTGAAATATTAAATAAATCATTTTTTGCCCCTTATGAACTGAGGGCGTTTTTCCCCTGATTAGTTTCTGACCCTAAACGCTCCACAGTTGGAATAAACCGATCCAAACATGGTGTCAATGCACCCTGAACGCACCCTGAACGCACCCTGATGGACGAAGTCGTCTGTTTTCCTGTTCAGGGTTCCTCCACCTTTTTGCTCCTCAAACTCCAGGACTACTCCAGGACCAGTATCCATCCAGGACCAGGATCCACCAGAGTCTCTGTTCTCCGTTGAACATGTGGTGTGAATGTCCAGGTCTGATTTCTGCTCCAACTATCTCTTAGGACCGAAACTATCAGGACATTTCTGATCTGAAGTGGATCAACAAGCAGCCAAGCTGGAACATTCAACACTTCACTGGTTGGAGGAAAAGATCAGCAACACATTTCCACGACATTCAAGACAAATAAAGAGCCGCCGCAAAGAAACGACAGAAAAGATCCAACTCCGCCGGATGCAAAGGGAAGGAAGACAAAGAGTTTCCAGATCCAGGCAAAAATAAACAGTCCAACATTGAAAAATAAATCTTACCTTAGACTCAGAACCGCCCAATCGCAAGGAACGTAACAGGACAGCCAATCGGTGAGGCAGAAATGTCCAAACCAGGAAGACGGGAGGGAATCAGGCTCCGGACGGCGGCAGGATTCGGTCCTGAGGTCCTGCAGGGAGAAAAGAGACGGAGTTAGAGAAATGTGGACCTGGGAAGCTGCTGGAAGGGGCGGCAGCTTCACTCTAATCCTTATCCAAATGTATTATGGGTTGGGCTTGGATGTGGTACAAGTTTTCCTGAGAGCCTGGATGTGTCTGAGAGCTCACAGTATAAATACAGCCTGGCTGAGGGGGGTGCAGTGAAGAGGTCCTCAAAGTGCTCGGGGTCCTCGAGGGACGGATCAAAGATCTTTTATGACTTTTACGTAAAGATGAAGATGTCTTATCAGTCACTGGAGCCTCTCTGCTGTTCAGACTCTTCTGGATTCCTCTCTCCAGTCTGGATCGGTCACTTCCTGTGTGGAGATTTCCCACCGGTGACCAAACCGACACCAGGATCCAATTTGGACCAATCGGTGTGAATCTATGAATGATCTGCTCTGCTGCAGCATCACTTCCTGGTTTAAACTGAAAGCTCAGTTCAATGTGTTGGTAGTATTTGTGTATTCTTACTGCATACTAGTAGAAGTCACTCAGAGTACACCAGGAAACTGGGAAGCTGTAAAATGCTCCAGTAACGGTGTTGAGAGGTTTTGTGTCGTAGCTGGAAGTGAAACCACCCGGCTGACCATCTCAGCTGGTCCCTGACGTCCCCCGGCAGGTTTACCGCCGTCAAAACCCAACCAGCTCCAGAGCAGCCGGCTGCAGCTCAACGTTGCATTACAGATGGAGTTTAATGTTTCGGCTCCACCAGCTACCAACCATGTGATGTTTATCAGCAGGAAGACGAACCAGCAGGTCACAGCGATGGAGGCTGCAGGACCAGCTGAGTTTCACTACAGGCTGGACTGATGCTGCTGCTCCTCTTAATGCTGTAATCCATCCACCCATACGTCTACCACCCATTAATTGATATCAGAAAATGTTTCATGGATCTAAACCATCAACGGTAACCGTCAGGTTTTGGTGTCAGCCAATCAGAATCAAAGAGCAAGGGCTTCTTTCTAGACCGACGGTCAACAATCATACAGGAGAAATCCATCAGAGGAGAGAGAGAGACCAATTTCTCCACCGACAGGAGATAGACCAGAATGCAATGCAGTAGCTGAGATAGACCAGAATGCAATGCAATAGCTGAGATAGACCAGAATGCAATGGAGTAGCCGAGATAGACCAGAATGCAATGCAGTAGCCGAGATAGACCAGAATGCAATGCAGTAGCCGAGAAAGACCAGAATGCAATGCAGTAGCCGAGATAGACCAGAATGCAATGCAGTAGCCGAGAAAGACCAGAATGCAATGCAGTAGCCAGGATAGACCAGAATGCAATGCAGCAGCCGAGATAGACCAGAATGCAATGCAGTAGCCAGGATAGACCAGAATGCAATGCAGCCACCAGACAGGTTGGGTGTTGAGGAAGGGGTGTGTCTCTCACGCTTTCTCTCCAGGAAAAAAACTCTATTGTCATTACTGTTGCTATTTCGAAAGGCATTCTGGGAAACGTAGTAAATCATTAACTGGAGTGGTCACTAAACACTAAATCATGTGTTGAACAGACTGATGGGATCTGACAGGAGGAGGATCTGTAGCTGTGGCTACACACCGTTTACTACACGCCACTGACAGGAAGTGATGTCGACATGTAAACACTGGAGTGAACAAAGTTCTGCCGTCTCATTAAAGCCCCAGTCTGTTCTTCTTCTTCTGCACCTTTTATTTTTTCATGCTAACATTCACAGTATAGTGTAGATTAGTAGATTAGTCTCAGTTTCCATCTGTTGTCATGGAAACACACTAACCAGTCACTCATCTCCCCATACACACTCACAGGGACCTTTCAACATGGCATTTGCCCTCCAACTGCCAGGAACATGTGGTGCGTCTTTCCACACACACAGAGCTCCCTGTTGACTTCCTGATTGGGTCTCTCTCTCTCTCTCTCTCTCTCTCTCTCTCTCTCTCTCTCTCTCTCTCTCTCTCTCTCTCTCTCTCTCTCTCTCTCTCTCTCTCTCTCTCTCTCTCTCTCTCTCTCTCTCTCTCTCTCTCTCTCTCTCTCTCTCTCTCTCTCTCTCTCTCTCTCTCTCTCTCTCTCTCTCTCTCTCTCTCTCTCTCTCTCCCTCCCTCCCCCCCCCCCCGGCCAGATATCACACAGGTGTAATGGATACAGACCGGATAGGAAGAAGGGATTTAGCGCCATTGGAAACGGCCGAGTGAAGCCTTCGGATATACGCCGCTGCGTGTCTGATCTGAGGTCAGCGGCGGTCCTGGCGGTGGCGGCGCCGAGTACCATCATTATATAGACTCTGTTGTGCTGTGTGTCGTGGAACAGCCTCGGAGGTGGAGGAACCGGCTGGTGCTCTGATCCACAGCGACTCACAAGGCAGGTAGAAGGTCCAGCGGTCCAGACTTCCTCTTCTGGTTTTCACTCTCCAGTCTGGATCGGTCACTTCCTGTGTGGAGGAGGTTTCCCACCAGCGACCAAACCGACACCAGGATTTAATCTGGACCAATCAGGTGAATCTACGGTCTCAGGTAGTGGGGATGGGACGCTCTGCTGCAGCATCACTTCCTGGTTCAGACTGAGAAGACGGCTGGAGGTTCACAGTGAAATCTTTCCTAATGGAGCTTTGAATTCAAAACTTTATTGAGGTCTGCAGCAGGATTGACCATAGAAGAACGTACCGGAGGGACTGAACAGCTCGGTGGTCTCATGGTTTTATACATCGTCTGCAGTGAGATAAAACGAGTCACTAGTCACGAGTCTTTAGTGTTGCGTTCAGGCGCCTTGAAGCGGAGAACGCGTTGTCATCTCCGACATCGACACCCAGTCGCGTCCAACCCTCCATTCAAAGCTCGCCATCGTACCCCATGGAGTCTTAACGTCATTTCCTCCGTCACATTCAAGAACCTTCCAGGGATACAGTCGGAAGCAGCGAGGCCGTCGGAGGTGGTGGATTATGGGAGATTCTGGTCCGGCGGGTTAAAGTGAATGAGCTGAACCGAGCGTTGGAGGTCAGAGAGAGAGAGACATAGAGGAACAGAGTGTTTGTGTTGTGACCAGAAGGTCACTGGTTCGAATCCCCAGACCAGCAGAGAAAGGATGGATGAAGAAGGATGAGTGGCGCTCTCCTCCCTCAGTGGTCACCAGTAGAAGACTGGTTGTACTGGTTTGAATGGGAAGCAGGGCATGCACGCTCAGTCGAGTTTCCCTGTATAAATAAAGGTTAAAATAGAAATGTGTGTGTGTGTGTGTGTGTGTGTGTGTGTGTGTGTGTGTGTGTGTGTGTGTGGATCCAACAGATGCTTACACAGAGACTAGGGAAATCTCAAGTGACCTCAATCAAATTCCTGCTTTATACAAATGCGCTCGCCAAATAAAATGTGATTGTGGCGAGCGGCGGGGGAAATCAGACGCTCCCGACGCTCCCGACGCTCCCGGAGCCCAGATGGAGCTTTTACCTTTTGTTCATCCAGGAGAAAACAAATCAAATAACCAGACAGACTGAAACCACCGCATCAAAACTATATACCTTTAAAGTGACGGGAGGCTTCCCTTCAAAACAGAATTATTACTTCTTTTAATGGATCATAAGAGCAAATACATAAATACACTAGTGTGGAACACAGCAGGAGCTGAGAAGGTACCACAGCACCTGAAGAACCAGCAGAACCTGCAGAACCAGCAGGACCTGAAGAACCAGCAGAACCTAAAAAAACAGCAGAACCTGAAGAACCAGCAGAACCTAAAAAACAGCAGAACCAGCAGAACCTAAAAAAACAGCAGAACCAGCAGAACCAGCAGAACCTGAAGAACCAACAGAACCTAAAAAAACAGCAGAACCAGCAGAACCAGAAGAACCTAAAGAACCAGGTGGTTGTCGTGGTCCTATTTGCTTTTGTCAACTTCCACAACATTCATCTCCAATCACATTCCACCAGATTTAACCAACTGGAGGAGATCCAGTTGATTCATCTGTTCTACTAGTTACTTAGTAAACATTTTACATGTTTGGTTAATTATTTATAAAATTCTGTATTAATTTATTTGTGTTAAATACTCCATAAAATAAAAAGTGACGATATATAAATACATAAAAAAGCTCATTTGGTAAAGAAATATTAATTAATAATAATAATTTTGACAAAATGTCTTTAGAGTTTTATATGACAATTATATTATAATTATATGGATGAATTAACTATTTTGAGTTGTTAATTAATAATAATTAATAACTTAGAAGCAATAGAAGCAGAATATTGATTGAATATCTTCCATCTGCCAACCTGTTGAATGGGAATAAAACACACAGACCAAAGCTACTAGTCCGTCACATTGAAACCAGTGGATGTGCACGTGGATGTTCATGTGCACGTGGATGTGCTTTTCAACATGTCCTGCTTCACATTCCTCCAGTTGCACCCGCTGCTTGTTAATAAGTGTAAATCTCCCACCGGTCCCCACAAGAAAACTGTCAGATCTGTCGCCTCCTGCAGGTTGAGTGTTGAAACCTCGGCGGGTGAAGGCGTCGCCATGACGCCAGATATGGAGGACTTCAATCTGACTGGTGGCCATTGGCAAATATCACCTATTATATGCCGTCTTGTTTATTACTCTACATATAGACAATAACTATACATGACATCTAGAAATAAAGGCTTTCCAGTTGTGTCTGCTACCAACCATCTGATCCAGGATCAGTCTGTTAGTTAGTAATGTGTCAGTAGAACCAGTTGACTGTCTGAACCAGGTTCTTGTGGTGTGTCTGTAGATCATCCAGTAACGTTCTCAGTAAAAGTGATCAGTGTGATCAGGTAGATTTGTCTCCAAATGTAGGTTACTGTGACTCAGTAAACTGTCTTGTCTTTAGCCCTAGTCTCTACTCCAAAACACTCTGAGTTGGAGCTGGAGAAGAGTCAGCTCAGTTAACCTGAACTAACTGGTAGCTAGCTAACTAGTTACTGTTAACATGGGACTACTAGCCACTGCTAACGCTAGCTTCTACTAGATACGTTAGCTAGCTAACTAGCCAGCAGGCTAGTTTAGTTACTGTTAACATGGGACTACTAGCCACTGCTAACGCTAGCTTCTACTAGATACGTTAGCTAGCTAACTAGCCAGCAGGTTAGTTTAGTTACTGTTAACATGGGACTACTAGCCACTGCTCTCTACAGCAGTGAGGTCCTGCTATCCACACACACACACACACACACAGCAGGCAGGCACACATATACACACATTTTGAGTAGATTTTGCACTAACACACACCTTTAGGCAGCTTGGCAAGCAGGTAGGCATACACAAACACACACACACACACACACACACACACAGCTTGACTGCTAAGTGCGCCACAGCCGTCTTGCACATGTTTGGCAGCAGGCAGACCCTGGCAGCTTGGAGGTCAGCCAACACACACACACACACACACACACACACACACACACACACACACACAGGTCAGAATGTGATTCTTCTCATTGCAGCACCGAGCCAAACACACCGAGACGAGCCAAGAGAACGTGTTCAGACCAACGCTGGAGGGTCGACGGCGACGGGGGCGGGGCTGCGTTGTGGCGACGCCCACCAGATCACGGCAGGAGGAGTTACATCCCAGACCGCCAGGAAGGCCTCGACCTCCTCGGCTGACCTGAATCTTTACTGTGACGGAAACATTTAGAGGATGTGGTCGTCTTTTAACACCTCAGTTACGAGGTTTCCCTCCAGAGCTGAAGGAAGTCGGTGGGCAGTCGCGTCCCCCGAGAGACCAAACAATTGAATTTCTCTCTTCTATTCTTCGACTATCCCTCCAACGCCTCTGACCCGGGCGTGTCAGCGTCTTGTTCTTTAAGCCCTGTGATTCATACGATGACGAACACCGCGGGAAGGATTCCCCGGTGCATGTCGAGGTCAGATAAATGAAATAAAGTGTGCTGGAGGACAGACGGCTGGAGGTCGGCTCACACAGACTTCATCTGTCTTCATCTCCAAGGCTCAATTTGCTGCCGACCTCTCTGACTTTCTGCAGAAACAACGGCGAGCTTTCATCTTGGGAATGCAGGCAGAAGAACGAGTGGAAGGAGAAAAGAAAGTAAAGGACAGCGTGAGTGATTGCAAGAGAGAGAGAGAGAGAGAGAGAGAGAGAGAGAGAGAGAGAGAGAAAGGATGTATATCTTTGTGTCCGTGTGAAGACAAGCAGAACATGAAAACCAAGACAGAGAAGACGAGAGAGAGAGAGAGAGAGAGAGAGAGAAGATAGAGGGAGGGAGAGAGGTGAGCAAGGAGAAAGGTGGAGAGAGAGAAAAAGAGGGGGGAGGGAGAGAGAGACAGAGAGAGAGACAGAGAGAGACAGAGAGAGAGACAGGCCACGCCACGTCTTCTTTAGTGAGCAAAAAAGGAAAGGAAACAAGGAAAGGAAACGAAGGAAAGGAGACGAAGGAAAGGAGACAAAGGAAAGGAGGGAGAGGGGAGGAGAGGGGGGAGAGGGGAGGTTAAGGGGGAGAGCGATGCCCTCCTCCATACATTCTTATTCTGCTTGTTCAAGGCTTCAAGACCAGATCCATACTGAGACCACACCAGGACTTCAAAGCTGCCGTCCCACACCAAAACCTTCTAGACGTCGGGGAGCGCCGGGCCGGTCTGACGGCGTGGTGAAGCCTGTCAGGACCCCCGTCTGCTTCCTGGAACACAACACACCTACCGACTGACGGAAACTAGGCCAGGACGGGGACGGGAGGCGAATCCAGGTCAGCCAGTCTGGGACGAGACAAAGGTTCATCTGATACGAGTCCTTCCAGGCTGATAGCAGACTGAAGCTGCCAACACCCAATATTTCATACTGACATTCAATATCTTTAGATTTGACCATTTTTATGCCAAAACATTTTTACAAATTAAAGGTAATAAGTGAGACGCATCAGAATCAATTCAGCTTCCCTTAGACAACCAGTGTATTATTAATAATAATAATAATAATAATAAATGTATTTTATTTATATTGCACTGTTTTTTTTACGATGAAGCTAAAAGTGATTTAAATAAAAGCAATAACAAGACAGGATAAATAAAATAGAATAAAATAATAATTTATCGATTATCCAATAAATATCCAACAAACTGCATCATATCCATCATAACAGAGATGGCTAATGACTGACTGGCATCTAATCTTTAATAAAAACTAAATATCATTCCCGTGTTCCATTTTAACTTCAGAAAATCAATTTCTACAAATGGTTCCTTTTCTTTATTGAGCAGTACCTTATTAAAAAGGAAGTCGGTTTTATTGTGAAAAACTGGACAGGATCTGGATTTATTTAGTTGATTATGTTTGATAAAGCCTGTCAGGTCTTCAGGTCTGTCCATGCTTACTGAGGTTCAAAGTTCACCAGACCGACTACATGAAGGAGACCAGGTCACATGACATCAACATTCCAGCCCGGTTCAACAGCCAATCAGCTCTCTCCTGGCTCAGTAACCTTTGAACCCTGGGTACTGTTTGGTGTGTATTCCTGTTGCAGCTGAACACATCGTTCCATCACTTCAATTCAAAGTTAAATTGATTTGGTTTAAATTGGTTAAACAACAACGATCGTCTAATGGTGGAAATCCTGATCCGGATCAGAACCAGAATCTAATCAATTGTTCTAAATTTCATGGAAATCTGTTTTTGAGATATTCGAGAGACAGACAGACAGACAGGACAGACAGGCAGACAGGACAGACAGACAGGACAGACAGACAGGACAGACAGGCAGACAGGACAGACAGACAGGCAGACAGACAGGACAGACAGACAGGACAGAACAGACAGGACAGACAGGCAGACAGACAGGCAGACAGACAGGACAGACAGACAGGACAGACAGGACAGACAGGCAGACAGGCAGACAGACAGGACAGACAGGACAGACAGAGGCATTCAGATTTCCTTCTACTTATTGAGATGATCAAAGATGTTTAGAAGAATTTGTTCAAATCTGAGTTGTTAAAGGTTTTTCATCCTTTTAAAAACTGACGTAAAAACATCACTGATATTTTCACACAGCTTTGACTTCCTTCCGTCACCCTAAAAAGCAGTAGTAGTACATCAGTAGTACAGTAGTAGTAGTACAGTAGTAGTAGTACATCCGTGAGTCGGTCGAACCCCGACCTTAACTACGACATCTTTTACATTTATTACATTTCAGCCTTTAAAGCAGCAGTCACTTCTATCAGTCAGAGTCAAGGTAGCGAAGCCTGGAGGCTCCATTAACCGACTGACACCTGAACTCCTCGTGACCTTTGACCTCTCAGGTAGAGTTACTGGTGTTGTGTGAAATATAACTGGTATTTTGGCGATGCCGTCCGGACAGTCTGAGGAACCGGAGTCGGTGGTGTCCCATTCTGACGGACAGGTTTTAATAATAGGTTTTAAAAATCTCGACCCTGTTGAGAAACTGTGACACCTAATTTGACGAAAATGTCGTGAAAGTAAAACTCACAACTGAATATAATTGAAGCTATCAGCTACCTGCCGCCATTTACTGACACAATAGTGACATTTTAAAAGGATGTAATCATCTGGGTTTCTCCATATTCAGCCATGAACGTCACCTGACAATTTTTGGTGCCTTCAATTCATTTTTCAGCACAGATAATTTGAACACTTTGTCTGCCGCAGCTGAACCTCTGAGTAGATTAGTCTTAGAGTTAGAGGAGATACGTGTTTTCATTTACCATCAATAAACCATCACCATATTACTGTAGAGTCATCAGTATAACTCCACCTCTACCAGCCTCTACTAGCCTGTCAGCCTCTACCAGCCTGTCAGCCTGTCAGCCTCTACCAGCCTCTACCAACCTCTACCAGCCTCTACCAGCCTGTCAGCCTCTACCAGCTTCTACCAGCCTGTCAGCCTCTACCAGCCTCTACCAGCCTCTACCAGCCTCTACCAGCCTGTCAGCCTCTACCAGCCTCTAGCAGCCTCTACCAGCCTCTACCACCCTGTCAGCCTGTCAGCCTCTACCAGCCTCTACCAGCCTGTCAGCCTCTACCAGCCTCTACCAGCCTCTACCAGCCTCTACCAGCCTCTACTCTCATTCTACATTGTGTCCACCGGGTCGATTTGGAGGGAAATCTGCTGGATTGCTTTACGGCACAAAACAGGAAGAGGGCACAGGAAGAGGAAACATGGAGCAGGATGCAGAATAAATACAGAATATCAGACCACAGTACACACAAAGTCTACTGCTGTCAGCTGCATCAGGATGTATTGAGCTGGTTTACTGACACACTAACTGACTTGATAACTGACCGGTTTACTGACTCACTAAGTGACTCACTAATTGACCAGTTTACTGACTTGCTAACTGACCGGTTTACTGACTCGCTAACTGACTCGCTAACTGACTTGCTAACTGACCGGTTTACTGACTCACTAAGTGACTCACTAATTGACCAGTTTACTGACTTGCTAACTGACCGGTTTACTGACTCGCTAACTGACTCGCTAACTGACTTGCTAACTGACCTGTTTACTGACTCACTAACTGACTCACTAACTGACTTGCTAACTGACCGGTTTACTGACTCACTAACTGACCAGTTTACTGACTCGCTAACTGACTGGCTAACTGACTCGCTAACTGACTGGTTTACTGACTGGCTAACTGACTCACTAACTGACTCACTAACTGACTCGTTAACTGACCGGTTTACTGACTCGCCAACTGACTGGCTAACTGACTGGCTAACTGACTGGTTTACTGACTGGCTAACTGACTCACTAACTGACTCACTAACTGACTCGTTAACTGACCGGTTTACTGACACGCTAACTGACACGCTAACTGACTTGCTAACTGACCTGTTTACTGACTCACTAACTGACTCACTAACTGACTTGCTAACTGACCGGTTTACTGACTCACTAACTGACCAGTTTACTGACTCGCTAACTGACTGGCTAACTGACTCGCTAACTGACTGGTTTACTGACTGGCTAACTGACTCACTAACTGACTCACTAACTGACTCGTTAACTGACCGGTTTACTGACTCGCCAACTGACTGGCTAACTGACTGGCTAACTGACTGGTTTACTGACTGGCTAACTGACTCACTAACTGACTCACTAACTGACTCGTTAACTGACCGGTTTACTGACACGCTAACTGACACGCTAACTGACTTGCTAACTGACCTGTTTACTGACTCACTAACTGACTTGCTAACTGACCGGTTTACTGACTCACTAACTGACTTGCTAACTGACCAGTTTACTGACTCGCTAACTGACTGGCTAACTGACTCACTAACTGACTTGTTAACTGACCGGTTTACTGACAGGCTAACTGAAATAATTTTAATTATTACCTGAAATTAATTCTTCAGTATTTGTAAAAACGAAACGTTCCAGGATGTAAAATGTTTTATCTTCATCAACCAGGGACCTAAATTACCCACAATCCTTTAAAAACACAAAACCTTATTTGGTCATGTGTTATTGACCTTGTTTGTTCATGTGTTATTAATGTGCACATTGACCCTCTTGGACGTTTTTATTGATCAGTTATCAATTGACCATATTTGGACATGCCCTCATTTGGTCCAGTATCAGCTGACCTTGTGGACGTTGACCTTATTTGGCGTGCTACTTCCTGTTGGAAACCAGAGCACTGGGCTGCAGTGAGCTGAACAGTGGAGGAATATTTCTCTACTTTCTTCCTCCTGTCATCGTCATCTCCTCCTCCTCCTCCTCCTCCTCCTCCTCCTCCTCTCCTCATTTTCTTGTCTCCAATTCCATCAAAGCTCTTTTCTGTCATTTCATTTGAGTGGTGCCATTAGGACATTTTAAAATCACTCCCGTCTCTCTCCTCCTCTGTTCCTTCTTTCTGTCAGGCAATTTAGATAAAAGGAGTCACGTTTCCATCAGCTTGAAACCAAAATCCACCAGAAGAGGTTTCAAGAATTGATCGGTATTGGTAAAATATCATTGTTGTTGTGTCAGATCCTGTTGGACAGGTCATACGACGGTCAGCGACAACTGAAAGGTCAAGAAAAGGTTCTTGAAAATCTTGTCAACATTTCAGGAACAGGCTCGTTTCATCTCGACCACCATGAGTTTGTCTAAATGTGTTGTGAAAGCGTTTAGACCTCAGACTGAGGTTCACAGGGTCTCAACCTCAACCTGAGGAACCCAGAACAGCCTCGTTCTGAGATCCGCCGCCTCACATCACCGAGTCTCAGGGACCGCCTGAAGCTAAAATCTGAAAATCACCAAAATTGGAGCTGCGAGGTTTTCACCCGACAGGGACGATATAAATAGTTGAGAAACATTTTGATGGTCCCCCCCCTATCACCCCCCCATCACCCCCCCCATCACCCCCCCCATCACCCAGGTCCACATATCACTGGTTTTAAAATAGAGGCCACGACAGTCAAGCATTACAACTATGCTGTTCTCTCTCTCGCTGTTCTCTCTCTCGCTGTTCTCTCTCTCTCTCTCTCTCTCTCTCTCTCTCTCTCTCTCTCTCTCTCTCTCTCTCTCTCTCTCTCTCTCTCTCTCTCTCTCTCTCTCTCTCTCTCTCTCTCTCTCTCTCTCTCTCTCTCTCTCTCTCTCTCTCATACCTCCAGCTGGACAGACATGAAACAGATGTTGGATTCCACAGAGGCAGGAGGGAGGGAAAGAAAGGGGGAGGGAGGGAGGGAGGGAAAAGAGAGAGGAAGATAGAAGAGAGAGAGAATAACTCCCCGTCTCCCTCCATTAGACTTTACAGTAGTTTACTATTCCTGTTGTTTACCGTCGCCCAACTGTGACTGTAAACACAACGTCCTGTTTACACTACAACCACTTCCTGTCCCTCACGACGTCGTGACGGAGCCTCGACGACCAAAATCAGAAGTCATGGGCGGCTGAAAAGCGACCTGGTGTTTTAGTAGCGGGATTACCTGCACCCAGAGAAAGTAGTGGGATTACTTCCACCCTGAAGTTACAATCGTGTTCATGCAGTAGTCAAAGTTCCAGGTCCAGGTCACAAAGACTCTTGGCTTCATCATCATCATCATCATCATCATCGTCATTTAGAAGACTGGATCATTTCCTTCCCTAAAAATGTCGGATTTCTTATTTTGAAATAAAACTATTTCTATGTATGTCTGATGTTTCTGGAGGTCGTGGTGGACAGGTATGGTACTGATCTGTTACAGATATTTTAACGATATTTTAACGATATTTTAACAATTTTCGGTATTTTAAAGATATTTCTGTCTGTCAGCAAGACAGAAAGGATCAGTTGATTAGATCTTGTTTTGTTTTGTTTTTTTTAATACGGATCTGCCATTTCCGCCCTTGGATCGAAATCTTTTATGCTGCGTTCAAGTGCTGGTGAGACAGTCCGACATCAGGGACTTCCAAGTCGGGTGCTAATCAGCGCTGCATTTACGCTCTATTTTGTCAGAAAGTCAAATCCTAAAGACAAACAGGTAAACAGGTAAACAGGTAAACAAGAACCGTTGAGACGTTGAGCTCGTTAATGAAACCAAACAAACTGAACTGAAAGAGAAAGAAAGAAGGGATGAGAGGAGGGGAGGGAGAAGGAGTTATAGGTAGTTCTTTATCTGTTTCTCTGGTAAATATCAGCTTTAACATGGAGCTGGTTGTGTGTGTGTGTGTGTGTGTGTGTGTGTGTGTGTGGCAGCAAGTTGGCTGCTGATGCAGTGTGCTGACAGCTGGCTTAGAGCAGATAGGAAGCTAAAGCCGCATGCAGACACACACACACACACACACACACACACACACACACACACACACACACACAGAAAACGCATGCAGAGTAACGATACATGTGCAGAAATTGATACGTGTGAATGCATGGACACACACACACACCGCCCACACCGACAGACACACACACACACACACACACACACACGCACGCACCTGGAGAAAGGGTGATGTGTGTTGTGTATTTGCCAGCAGCTAATCAATAGAAAGGGAAGAGCTGCTTCATAGACACACAGAGGTCACTTGGCAAGGAGGACTACAGCTGTGTGTGTGTGTGTGTGTGTGTGTGTGTGTGTGTGTGAGCGAGAGAGAGTAGTGTGTTAGAGAGATGGCACCTCAAAGAGAGAATGACAGAATGAGAGGGAGAGAGAGTGTGTTAGGGCGAGAGAGAAGAGTGTGTGTGAGTGTGTGTGTGTATGTATATATGTATGTATGTGTGTGTGTAGGTGTTTGGCGGGCGGCCATGTTGGGAAGTGGCTAAGTCAATAAGAGCTGAGAGCCAGACACGGAGGATGTGTCGACAATTAAGCCATTTACACACACACACACACACACACACACACCACTCCCAAGAGACATGGAACAAAGCCATCACTCTCTCTCCTGTCCTCCTCCTCTCTACCTCCCTCTTCCCCTTCCCTAATCTCTCCTTCTCTTCATTTTACCCTTCCTTCCTTCCTTCCTTCTTTCCTTCCTTCCTTCCTTCTTGTCCTGCCTCGTTCCCTCCCTAGGGAGATGGAGGGAGGGAGAACGAAAGAAAGAAAATCACAGCGAGAAGGAAACACACCCACAGTCTCTTCATTACCAAATATAGTCTCTACTGCCTGAAACAGCCTGCATGGCCTAATACTGAACACTCACACATTAAAACACACACACACACACATTAAAACACACACACACACACACACATTAAAACACACACACAAACACATTTAAACACACACACACACACTTTTAAATCTTGTATTAGAGTCCACAATATTAAATTACAATCTAATCAGGTTCAAACATGACTTAAGGACATTTCAGGACTGAGCACACACACACACACACACACACACGTACTGTGTGAAAGCACAGAGCCCTACACACACTTACTGAGTGTGAGTGTTGGTGAGTGTTACGGCCAGCCGTATTTTCATTGTGTTGGAGAGTGAGAGCTCTCTTTTCTTCTGAAGATCTGTGTCAATCAACAGGTGGCGTTTTCCAGCGCAGGGATTGGCTGATCCAGAAGAGGCCGGTCGACTTACGATCTTTTGACTCTGTGAATGTAGATAATCCTTTGGTTGGCTCGTTGTTGTTGGTTAGCTTTAGCTTGAACTCTCTTGTACATCTCTGTAAATATCCCAGACACTTGTATAGCACGAAGCAGTAGGGGTGGAGCGCCATTTTTGTTTAATCCCTGTTTTCTCTTGTTTTGGTTCGGTTTAGGTAGTTAGGTTTAGCAAATGTCTTTTGTTTGTTTCTTTTACTCGGCTGGGGCTTAGGTAAGAGATTATTGAGGAAATAGTGTTTTGTTTATTGTTTTGGCCTTTGGTTCACCCTGACGTCCAGCTTCACTCATTGTATATGTTCACTGTGTAGAAATAAACTGCTCACTTTTGCACTTATTTACGTTCTTGTCTTCTTGACTTTATGTTGCGCTCCCCGACTCCTAGACCGGGGACGTAACAGTGACATGGAAGTATGTAAGAGTTAAATGTATTTTGCAGTCTGACATGATCCACTTGTCCAAACGCATTGAGCCGTCAGACATGAACGATACGAGCATCCTTCATCCATACTTCCACTCTACCGCTGGTTTCTCTGTGCTAGCATAGCGCTAGCTCAGCTAACACACCGCTCAATGGCAGAGCGCTAACTGACATGGATAGGACATTCCTATGGTTTATCACGGTCAAACTGATTCATGTCATATGGCAATATTATTGGCAATATCGATTTAAAGTTAGTAAAAAACCACACAAACAGAAGAAACACTCAAATGTCTGTTTATGCTAAAGTAACGTTAGCGAGCTAGCATTATTGGCTACCTGCCATGACACTCTCTGACTTGCGAGGCCCACTAAAGACACAAACTGACTGTTATACATTATTGGCAATATCAAGTTAGTGATCAAACATACAATCAAACACAGTGTTCTGTTCATGCCAAGTAGGATCACACTAGCTAGCTAGCAAGGCCCGCTAAAGACACAAACGTAAACAACAACGTGCTAACCGACATGGATGACATCATAGTATAGTCACAACACATATCACTGACAAACTATTTACTGATTTATGTTTTACAATCTCAGTATTATTGTCAATAAGATTTAAAATCAAATGATACAAACAGCAAACACCCGAACGCCTGCTAACACGTAGCTAACGTTAGCTAGCTAGCTTTACTGGATAACTGGCTAGCAAGGCCATGAAAGGATGAAAGGAGAGGAAAGGAAAGGTGAAGGAAAGGAGATGAGGAGAAGAAATGAGGAAAGGGTGGAGAGGAATAGGAGAGGGACAGCAGAAGAGATGAGAGGAGGAGGAGGAGGAGGTGAAAGAGGAGGAGGTAAAGGAGAAGGAGGTGAAGGAGGAGGGGGAGGTGCAGGAGAAGGAGAGGAGAAACCTGTAGAAACCAGAAGGTGATTTCAGCATCCATTAGTCGTCCTCTGAGAACTTCCTGTCTTCCTAATTCCCTTGTTTTGTATCAGTGAGCGCTACAAAGACAACACACACACACACACACACACACACACACACGTGAGGTCATGATGTCCTGATAAACACTGTTGTCTTTACTGTGTGTGTCTATGGAGCATGATGTAACTCTGAAGTTTCTAACATCAGCATCCCTCTTACACACACACACAGTTTGATAGATGTTAGCACTAATGACGCTGTAGGATGACAAAGAGAGGGAGGGAAGGATGGATGAAGGAGAGAGAGAGAGAGAGAGAGAGAGAGAGAGAGAGAGAAGAGAGAGAGAGAGAGAGAGAGGGTTAAAGTCCACAGTGTTTATTTTTCAGCGTTGGAAGGAAGTGAGACCGTCTAACGAAGCCCTGGAGCTTCAACACACACACTAATTACCTGTTAGCCAATTAGCACCGCTGTCTGTGTGTGTGTGTGTGTGTGTGTGTGTGTGTGTGTGTGTGTGTGTGTGTGTGTGTGTGTGTGTGTGTGTCTAGCAGTATGTGTCATTGTAGCAGTGGTAGAAGTAGTCTGCTCTATATTCAAGTAGGAGAGGATGGCTGTGTGTGTGTGTGTGTGTGTGTGTGTGTTTCTATGGCAGTTATGGAGAGATTCACATAAAGAGGCCATCGAGTCACGGCACTATCTGTCTTATAGACTGACACACACACACACACACACACACACACACACAGCCATAAATCACATACTGCCACACACATGGATGCACTCAAGTGGATACACACATGCATGCTTTGACACACACACACACACACACACACACACACACACACACACACAGTATCTTGTGTATTCATCCTCAGCAGTAAGAATAATGTGGAGTTGTGACACACACACACAGAGTGTGTAGATTACATAGCTGATACACACAAACATAGACCAATTATGTTGGTCTGTGTCTGTGTATGAACACACACACACACACACACACACACACACACACACACACACCCCGGTATATTGAGGAATCACCTGTCATCTCTGAACTCAACCATCATACTTCACATCTGGGGGAAAGAGAGAGAGAGAGCAAGGGAGGCGGGAGGCAGTGTGTGTGTGTGTGTGTGTGTGTGTGTGTGTGTGTGTGTGTGTGAGAAGAGAGTGAGTCATGCAGTGAGGCTAAGTGTGTGTTTGGGATGAACAGATATATGGAGAGAGAGACAAAGGCATTGAACACTGTACAAGCTGCAGAGGCATTACTGATGAACACACACACACACACACACACACACACACACTCCAATTTCTCCCACCATCTCCTTCCTCCTGGGCTTCATTCCAGAGAGAAGACGCTCTTTTAAATGTTACAAAACGCAGAATTTATATACTGTATTATATATGTATTATTAATAATATTATTAATATACTGTATATGTATTATTAATAATATTATTATATACTGTATTGTATATTTATTATTAATAATATTATTATACTGTATTATTATATACTGTATTATATATTTAGTATTATTATTAATATACTGTATATGTATAATTAATAATATTATTATATACTGTATTATATATTTATTATGAATAATATTATTAATATACAGTATATTTATTATTAATAATATTATATACCGTATTATATACTGTATTATATATTTATTATTAATAATATTATTCATATACTGTATATTTATTAATAATATTATTATATACTGTATTATATATATTATTATTAATAAACTGTATTATTTATATACTGTATTATATTTATTATTATTAATAAATTATTATTTATATACTGTATTCTATATTTATTATTAATATTATTAATATACTGTATATTTATTATTATTAATAAACTGTATTATTTATATACTGTATTATATTTATTATTATTATTATTATTATTATTATTATTATTATTAATAAACTATTATTTATATACTGTATTATATATTTATTTTTATTAATATACTGTATTATTTATACAGTCTTTCCCCAGCTGGTCCTGGGATTCGAACCAGCAACTTGCCCTCGGCTACCAGCACCGGATCTCAGGAGGCTGAGAAAATAAAACCATCCGACATGAAAACAGAATGACGGAAACCAGCAGATTTACCACCAACAGATGAACTGGCTCCTCTACAGACACTTCATCTGTCCAACCACTGCCCGGTCGGCCCAGGTAGGAAACACCACGCCGATCTTTATTTATAGGCTGGTTATCGCCACGGTAACGCAGACAGTCTGTCAGTCTGTCAGTCTGTCTGACAGCCTGTCGGTCTGTCAGTCGGTCTGTCAGTCGGTCTGTCAGTCAGTCTGGAACATCAGATGTTGTCTGGTTTTTGCCGGATGCTGAACGGAGCTTTAGCTTTAACATCTCTAGTGCAGCTTTCATCAAATGATTTAGATCTTAAAACCATCCAGTCTGTTTCCCAGAATCCATCTATCATCCATCCATCTACCATCCATCCATCTATCATCCATCCATCATCTATCCATCCATCCATCATCCATCCATCCATCCATCCATCCATCATCCATCCATCCATCCATCCATCTATCATCCATCCATCATCTATCCATCCATCCATCCATCCATCCATCCATCATCCATCCATCCATCCATCATCCATCCATCCATCCATCCATCATCTATCCATCATCCATCCATCCATCTATCATCCATCCATCCATCCATCCATACATCCATCATCTATCCATCCATCTATCATCTATCCATCCATCCATCTATCATCCATCCATCCATCCATCTATCATCCATCCATCATCTATCCATCCATCTATCATCTATCCATCCATCCATCCATCCATCATCTATCCATCATCTATCCATCCATCTATCATCTATCCATCCATCCATCTATCATCCATCCATTCATCCATCCATCTATCATCCATCCATCTACCATCCATCCATCTATCATCCATCCATCATCTATCCATCCATCTATCCATCCATCCATCATCTATCCATCCATCCATCCATCCATCATCTATCCATCCATCTATCCATCTCTCCATCCATCCATCATCTATCCATCCATCCATCCATCTATCATCTATCCATCCATCCATCCATCTATCATCTATCCATCCATCCATCCATCCATCCATCCATCCATCATCTATGTAACAAGCTGATCAGATGAATATGCAGGTCCAATAGAATCATTTTAAAACTGACCCTAGATCTGATTGGAGACCAGGATTGACCTGCAGGAGAAGCATCACCTGGTTTCTGGTCAACCTGACAGATCCAATGTGGCTGGAATCTCTCGCCGCTCCGTCCAGTCGACGTTACCGCCAACGACTCGCTGTCCCGAGCGGAGTCCTGAACGCCTGAACGTCTGAGCGTCTGAACGTCTGAGCGTCTGAGCGTCTGAACGTCTGAACGTCTGAACGTCTGAACGTCTGAACGTCTGAGCGTCTGAGCGTCTGAACGTCTGAACGCCTGAACGTCTGAGCGTCTGAGCGTCTGAGCGTCTGAACGTCTGAACGCCTGAACGCCTGAGCGTCTGAACGCCTGAACGTATGAACGCCTGAGCGTCTGAACGCCTGAACGCCTGAAGATCAACTGGAACCCAAGTTCAATGTGAGAAAATGGATGCTGATGTGTTGGAGCAGGAAGTGTGTGTGTGTGTGTGTGTGTGTGTGTGTGTGTGTGTGTGTTCCCCATGTTTACTTCATCAAGTGTGTTTCCCAAACCCGACTGGTTATCCGTGGCCGGATTAACCCGCCGGGGGCCAAGCACCTCCTCTGGGCCCCCCCCCCCACGTCATGTGTGATTGAATCTGATTGAGCACATCATCCGATCAGACACACACCTGTACGCCAAAACGGTACCACGTTAAAAAAAAGAAAAGAGAAGGGATTTGGGGGCCCCTGGTGGTCCTGGTGGTCCGCCATGCCGGTCCGTCATCCAGCCTGGTGTTCCTCTACGATGCAACTAAATAAATCTGCGATTACCAGTTGTTTAGTGTGTCCACTCCCCCCACCCCCCCTAGTCTGTTCAGTCGTATCACGTTTCCCCACTTTTAGCGAGAGCGTCCCGTAACAGGAACGCCACGCGTTCGATCCCCCTAAACACTCATCTGTCCAGCTGACGGAGGCGACCGGAGGACAGACGGAGTTTCACTGTCCTGCACGCAGAGGGAGGCTGAAGCTCCAGATCCACTCTCTTCTCTTTTTGTTGCAACAGCACACACATGCAGGAAGCACACACACACACACACACACACACACACACACACACACACACACACACACACACACACACACACACAGACACACACACACACACACACACACACACACACAGACACAGACACAGACACAGACACAGACACATTAACACACACACACACACACACACTAACACGAACACACGCTTATGCACAATCCCCTTCCCTCTTTTTTCCCTTTCTCACACAAGCAGAGACATGGATGCCTGGTCTCACACACACACACACACACACACACACACACACACACACACACACACAGGAAAGGATTAGAACAAAAGGCGAGTCCCGCGGCAGAGATTTGGAGGGGAACATAATAGGCGCTGACATGCGCTAGTTTGGAGGTTTCATAGCGTCGGGCTAATCTTCCTCCACTGGAATAACATTATTCTCCCCGCTTCCTCCTTCCCTCCCGCCCGCCCACCGGGGACGTCCAGGCTATTGTGTTCAAACACACCCAAGGTTAGCCTCCACAACGGAACGGCGCTGACATGGACTGTGTTGATGTGAGGACATGTTGTGACCCTGACGCTGGTCCGACCGGGCGGTGGGCGCAGGAAAACACAAGGAGGCATTTTCTGTTGTAACACCCACAGCATGGTCAGTCTGCAGTAGGATGGGTAGTCTAGACAAGGGGGGGGGGGGGCACCGGTTAAACTAGGACCTCTAGCTGCTGAGCATCATGAGGACAGAACGGACTGATGCTTCCTCCTCTCGTGATTCAGACCAGAGATCATCATGTAGTGAAACAGACTCAGGATCAGCTGCTTCAACTCTCGTCTGATAATCAAAAGGTGATCTGGGTCTTTCTGCAGTTAATGCACGGGATTAAGTCTGATGATGGGTGATGAAAAGTGGACCACGCACACACACACACACACACACACACACACACACACACACACTCCCTATTCATATCACTGACTAGCAGAATGGTTTCCATCACCAGTGTCATTAATAATTCAATATCCTGCAAATAATTGGTGTTTAATTGGTGGACGGCGGTCTCAGGTGACGGCTGTAAATGGACGTGGCCCAATAGAGACCACAACCCGGTTAAAACCAGGAGGACGACTTTGAGACCAACGATGTAAACTAGACCACATGAGAGTCTGGCTCATCATCAGCCGCCACTGAGCATTAAGGTTATTTACCCTTTAATCCCTGGGTGGAGGGGGCGACCTCCTCAAACAACCTCCACTAAAAGGTATTGGAGTTATTTAGGTTGTTAACCGTCACCATTTAGCCTCAGAAACCACAGATAAGTGCTGCTGTGCTTCCAGAGACTCTTTATCTCACCGGGGTTGGAAAACCTGCAGAGGGAGGAAGCACGAGGGGGGAAGCTCTGATGGGAGGCAAATCCCTGCAAATTCCCACCCTGCAAGCCTCAATCCTGCATAACATTACCGGGATGGGTGAGGGGGGGGGAGGGGGGAGGAGGGGGTGCGCAGCGGGCTGGAGGGCTGAAGTTGAGAAGGAGCATCAGGACGCAAAGTGAATGGAAAGAAAGGTGTTAATGACGTTAATGAAGCCTTCCTGTTGTTGCCTGGGTGATTGACAGCCATCAGTCAAACCTGTCAAAACCTGAGCGAGCGGACACACACACACACACACACACACACACACACACACGCGCGCGCACACACTCCCCTGACAAACCAACCCATGCATACTTACTTAAGACACACCGGCAGGCACCGAGCGCACGCACGCGCACGCACGCACGCACGCACGCACACACAGTCACGGAAAGAGAGGTTTTGTGTGGAGTCCCACTGAAGCGCATTACGGAGCAACTCCATCCAATATTAAACATCCCTGCTGCAGGAAAACAACTAATACACACCCAATATCCACAGAGAGAGGGAGAGGGAGAGAGAGAGAGACAGGAGGAGGAGGAGGAGGAGGAGGAGGAGAGCGGACCTCCAGACTGCAGGGAGGCAGAGGGAGCTCGTGAGGAGGAATAACTCACCTTGTGTCCAGATCTCATTTATTCCCAGAAAACGCGTCGCGCCGCTCGAGCGCTTTACTCACATCGTCACGCTCGTGAATGTACAGTCAAATAATCCACAAGAGCTGCGACTATTCCCAGGGAACAAACGGGAGAAATCCTCCTTCCGGGAGAAATCAGACCGGGTAGAGTTATAATTCCCACGGCGTTGAGTGTGTCTGTGTGTGTGTGTGTGTGTGTGTGAGAGAGAGAGAGAGAGAGAGAGAGAGAGTGTGTATGTGTGTTTCCAGTCCGAGTCCAAGCGACACAATGAAGCGGCTCGCAGCAGCGGAGAAGACTCCGGCTCGAGACCACGCCCGCCTCATTCGCATAATAGACCCCCGCGGCCAATCAGAGCGCGGGAACCTGCGTCTGGCCCCGCCTCCTCCAATTTAAAAAACGATATGAATTGAACTCTCTCCCTCCCTCAATTCAGTTCAAATCAATGAGCTTTATTAGCAAGACAACACGAGACACAAACATTCAATAAGAACCATGAACAAAATAAATCAACATCTTCAGCACTGATTATTGATTGGATAATATTGATAACACCAATGGTGATATCATGAACTACTACTACTGAGTATATATGATATCAAATATTTCATATCAAACACAGTAAAGTAGATGATTATAGTATATTGATTTTTATTTTTTAATTTAAAACTATTTCTTTAAAGATTTCTCCTTTTCTTGAAGTACAGAAGGATTTCTCTCTCTCTCTCTCTCTCTCTCTCTCTCTCTACCTGTCTCTCTCTCTACCTGTCTCTCTGTCTACCTGTCTCTCTCTCCTCATCTCTCTGTTTATGAACAACAACAGATTAGTGGATATGAGTTCTTGCGTCGTCTTGGGAAATAAGGCTTGATGGTGGCTGAGTTAGCGTTCCTGATTAAACTCACGTCTGCTTCTTCCTGCAGAACGACTCCATCCGGGATCCAGCCCGCCCTCTGGATCCATTATTGATCCTTTATTGGTTTTAGCTGTTAAATCCACAGGAGAGATGGAGATGACGGACAGGAGACAGCATGAAGAACCAAACCTTGAGACAGCTGAGACATGGGTGGAGATACAGCACGTGGAAGTGATGTCAAGTCAACTTTATTTATAAAACGCTTTTGACAACCAGGTTGGTCGCAAAGAGAGATAAAAACAGGAGAGAACAAACATGCCACTAATTTTAAGATATGAGTGTGTGTGTGTGTGTGTGTGTGTGTGTTTGAATGTAGAATCTCTTACACACACACATACACACACACACACACACACACACACACACACACAGACAGACAACACAAACTGAGCCCTCATCACCTTGTCACAACAGTACATTCCATTTTCCTTCAAATCGTGCTTCTGTGTGTGTCTCTGTGTGTGTGTGTTTGTGCATGTGTGTGTGTGTGTGTGTGTTGTGTGTGTGTGTGTTTGTGCATGTGTGTGTGTGTGTGTGTGTGTGTGTGTTGTGTGTGTGTGTGTGTATGCGTGATGCGTCCCTGAAATTGAATTTGTGTCAGTGTGTGTTCTTGCGTTCGAGTGTGTGTGATTGTTTTGGTTTGCCTTCATGTGAGCGCTGGTGTCAAATCCAGTTCATCTGGGTCCAGATCCACTGAGCCACACTGGGACCAGATCCTCAGACTAGATTAGATTCAAGTTTAAAATCAGATTATCAGCCGATTCCTTCAAATTCCTTCAACTCATTACAGTGACAAAAGCAACCATTCTCTTTTCTCTATCTTCTCCATGCAGCCTCACTGCTGTGATCGGGTTATCTAAGGCACCAGTCAATATGGTGCTAATATATGGTGCTAATATATGGTTCTAATATATGGTGCTAATATATGGGACTAATATATTGTGCTAATATATGGTGCTAATTGGGACTAATATATTGTGCTAATACATTGTGCTAATATATGGTGCTAATATATGGGTCTAATATATTGTGCTAATATATGGTTCTAATATATTGTGCTAATATATGGTGCTAATATATGGGACTAATATATTGTGCTAATATATGGTGCTAATTGGGACTAATATATTGTGCTAATATATGGTTCTAATATATTGTGCTAATATATGGTGCTAATATATGGGACTAATATATTGTGCTAATATATGGTGCTAATTGGGACTAATATATTGTGCTAATATATGGTGCTAATTGGGACTAATATATTGTG
>JAXDDX010000147.1:545000-565000 GCA_034670405.1 Hoplostethus atlanticus | reverse complement strand
CTCACAATATCACCTAGCATGACCTCAAAGTGTAACCTAGCATGACCTCACAGTGTAACCTAGCATGACCTCACAATGTAACCTAGCATGACTTCACAATGTAACCTAGCATGACCTCACAGTGTAACCTAGCATGGCCTCACAATGTAACCTAGCATGACCTCACAATGTAACCTAGCATGACCTCACAATGTAACCTAGCATGGCCTCACAGTGTAACCTAGCATGACCTCACAATGTAACCTAGCATGACCTCACAGTGTAACCTAGCATGACCTCACAATGTAACCTAGCATGGCCTCACAGTGTAACCTAGCATGACCTCACAATGTAACCTAGCATGACCTCACAGTGTGACCTAGCATGACCTCACAGTGTAACCTAGCATGACCTCCCAGTGTGACTTAGCATGACCTCCCAGTGTGACTTAGTATGACCTCACAGTGTAACCTAGCATGACCTCACAGTGTAACCTAGCATGACCTCCCAGTGTGACTTAGCATGACCTCCCAGTGTGACTTAGCATGACCTCACAGTGTAACCTAGCAT
The DNA here is from genome assembly GCA_034670405.1 of Hoplostethus atlanticus. Taxonomy (NCBI): domain Eukaryota; kingdom Metazoa; phylum Chordata; class Actinopteri; order Trachichthyiformes; family Trachichthyidae; genus Hoplostethus; species Hoplostethus atlanticus. The sequence goes on along the minus strand of JAXDDX010000147.1, from coordinate 564,451 downwards.
GACCTCCCAGTGTGACTTAGCATGACCTCCCAGTGTGACTTAGTATGACCTCACAGTGTAACCTAGCATGACCTCACAATGTAACCTAGCATGACCTCCCAGTGTGACCTAGCATGACCTCACAGTGTAACCTAGCATGACCTCACAATGTAACCTAGCATGACCTCACAATGTAACCTAACATGACCTCCCAGTGTAACCTAGCATGACCTCACAATGTAACCTAGCATGACCTCACAGTGTGACCTAGCATGACCTCACAATGTAACCTAGCAATACACTACACCATACTATATATACTATACTATGTACATTAGTGTATGATACTACAATACGATACGATATGGTATGATACAATACTACAATACGATACGATACGATACAATACTACAATACGTTATGATACGTTACGATACGATACTACAATACGATACGATACGATACAGTACTACAATACGATACGATACAGTACTACAATACGATACGATACAGTACTACAATACGATACGATACAGTACTACAATACGATACGATACAGTACTACAATACGATACGATACGATACAATACTACAATACGATATGATGTGTGTGTGTGTGTGTGTGTGTATCTGTCCTTCAGTAGAGCGAGGCTAATTTGTGAAGCCTTGCTGCTCCCTGACCGAGAAGAACCAGGAGAAATGTGATACACAGGATGTGTGTGTGTGTATGTGTTAGAGTGTATATGTGTGTGTGCATGTGTGTGTGTGTGTAGCGAGGGAGTGACCCACAGAGACAGAGTACATACAATCTGTAACATTTCCCAGCATGCTTAGCATTGATGTAGCACCCTCTTCTTCTCTTGATTGATAATTCGGTTCATCATTCATCTCAGGAGAAGGTCGCCAACAATGTGGTCGCCTCGACTTTATGGCACAGACTAATAGTCCCGCCTCCACCAAGCGGCCTGATGGAAGATTCACCAGAGTGATCTTACTGCAGGGATCTGAGGCTGGGGGCGGAGCTGGGGGCGGAGCTGGGGGCGGAGCTGGCTGGATCCAGTGGGTCTACTGTTGAGGAGAGCTGGCCACCTAGGAGAGGACAGGCAGCTCTTCCTGCTAAAGCCTGGAGAGGCAGACCGGACTGGACTCACATCTTTTTAGAAGATGGTATTGCAGGCATGGCAGGTTCTCAAGGCCACCCTGGTGCCTGGGTCACTGCCAGGGATGGGACTATATGAGGAGTCTCTTTTCTTCAACGGCTTTGTGGAGGCAAAGACTTTGTCCTGCCAGGCTCTGCGTGAGGCCAGCTGTGTGAAGTTGGGTCATCAGTGGAGGCGCTGGAGAGAGAGGGCCAAGATTAAATCATCAAGGCTGCAGAGGATCGCTGAGGAGGTCTGTGGATCCCTGCCAGATCCCTGCCAGATCCCTCTGGAGCATTTGTTGAAGACCGTACCCTCTCTGACCAATGGGATGATGAATGTATGTTTCCACTCATTCATATCTTTTCTGTACCGACTTATTCCTATCCAGGGTCACTGGGGGAGTCTATCCCAGCATGCATTGGGTGACAGAGAGAAAAGCTCTGGACAGGTCACCAGTTGATCACAGGGCTAATAGAAATGTAGAAAATATGACAACTGGTTCAACCATTTTGCATGTAATGACTTGATCAATGAACTAATGCTTAGATGTTCTGGGGGGTGAGACTATTCAACAGAGAACCAATATAATACATTCTGATCAACATGACAGAAACTATTGATAATGTAGGAAACAGCAGACAGTTTTACATAATCATTTGCATGAATGAGCCAAAGCATTTGTAATTTGTTCAAAAGAAAAGATAAGTTGATTTTATGATGTGAACAAGTGATTAGATGATGTGGAGGTTGAACAAGGAGTTTTGAGAATTTCAATGCTGATCTGAGAAATGTACCAAAGCAACTGAGAAAAACTGTAATAATAAAGCACCACACACACACACACACACACACACTCATAATTACTCTGAAAATCCCAGAATCCCTAGCGTCTCCTTGAGTTCCTGTCTGTTTGAATCTGCTGAGTCAGGCTTTCTGGGCTCCGGGTCAGGAGGTTGCATCATGACATCATGACTCAGCAGATATTTTACCCAGTGTGTTGTCTGAGACGTCACCGCCTCACCGGAGTCTGGAGGGAGGACCAGGATGCACTGTGGCCGCCAAACACCAGAGGATTATGGGTCAGATTTGCCACAGGAACCCCAACGGGACCGACGGAGAGCATCTGGTCTGCAGATTCAATTCAGAGAGATGAAAGGTCAGATCAGGTTAAACTCTGAGAGACGTTCAAATCACCAGACCAGTTGTTGGAATAGATTATAGATTTTAGATTTGATTTGTGATACAAGTTGTAACCTTGGTTACAGATTCTGTTTGGATCGGTGATGAGTTGGTTGTAGATTTGGGTAAAAATGTGAAAATTGGTCACATGATCGGTTAAAGAATTGATTTGAGAATCAGTTTGAGGATCGGGTCAGAATGGGTGATAAATTTGCTCAAACAATTTAATTGTATTTGTTATTGTATTGGATAAAGAAATTCTAGAGATTGTTTAAGATATGGTTGTAGAATTGGTTAGAAACTGATTGAATTGATAAGAACAGTAACAGTACAGCTGGTGATCTGATTGGTGGAGGTGGAGAGTTATCAGCTACTGTACCGACTACTGACTGACTGACTGACTGACTGACTGACTGACTAGTTTACTGACTGACTGACTGACTGACTGACTGACTGGTTGACTGACTGACTGACTGACTGATTGAATGACTGACTGACTGACTAGTTTACTGACTGACTGACTGACTGACTGGTTTACTGACTGACTAGTTGACTGACTGACTGACTGACTGACTGGTTTACTGACTGACTGACTGACTGACTGGTTGACTGACTGACTGGTTTACTGACTGACTGACTGGTTTACTGACTGACTGACTGACTGACTGACTGACTAGTTTACTGACTGACTGACTGGTTGACTGACTGACTGACTGGTTGACTGACTGACTGGTTTACTGACTGACTGACTGACTGACTGGTTGACTGACTGACTGACTAGTTTACTGACTGACTGACTGGTTTACTGACTGACTGACTGACTGACTGGTTGACTGACTGACTGACTGACTGACTGACTGACTGGTTTACTGTCTGACTGGTTTACTGACTGACTGACTGACTGACTAGTTTACTGACTGACTGACTGACTGACTGGTTGACTGACTGACTGACTGACTGACTGACTGGTTTTCTGACTAACTGACTAGTTGACTGACTGACTGACTGGTTGACTGACTGACTGGTTTACTGACTGACTGACTGGTTTTCTGACTGACTGGTTTACTGACTGACTGACTGACTGACTAGTTGACTGACTGACTGACTGACTGACTGTCTGACTGGTTTACTGACTGACTGACTAGTTGACTGACTGACTGACTGACTGACTGGTTGTGAATCTCCGGATGAGAGCGTCACTGAAATGAGTGAAATGAGTGAAAAGGATTGTGGGAGTTGTGTGAAGCGTCATTGTTAAAGCCAAACATTCGCCATAACAGAACTTTTTCATCCTTTGATCAACTACAAACTGGAAGTCATTTGTAGAAACTGATTTTCTGAAAAGCTCTAAACTGTGGTTAGGTTTTAACGGAGCGAAGCGTCCTGATGCCCGCGGCGCCGTCTAACGATCCCACAATGCATCTCACGTCTCTCCGTTCTTCCTGTAAATGGACTGTGAGGTTTTGCTGAATCTCCCAGTATCCAGTCATTTAACAGCGTGGTTGACATCTATTATCAGCCTCCATGTGCTTCAGAGCAGAGGGGGATTTGACCCCGTGACCCCTGACCCCCCTCCACCCAGCGGGACATATTTGGGGTTAAGCCCGGCGTCCCTCAGAGAGCCACTTAAGGTGCTGTTAACATTTCTTCACTGAGCCCAAAAACCCCTGCAGGGTTGGTTTGATGCTAAATGGACGGGTGTTTCCCAGCATCCTCTGGGGCTAAAATATAAAGGAATGCAGGGACTTGAAACTGAGGAGGTCAGTGACGGGTTAGCGAGCTGCTGAAGGGAGTGAAAATGTTGATAAATGTTTCCTGTTTTGTGTTTTAACTTAACTAAACAGAGTCCAATGGCGCCTGATATGAAGTTTAAGGAAATCAATTTGAGGAGTCCAAATAGCTTCATAGAACTGAAAGAATATTTTTTTCATTTAATATTTTCAATTTGTAAATCTGTAAACTGAACATATGTGTAAATGTCCATAGCCGTCATAGCGAGCACTCCTTTTCCTTTTAAATATTTCATACAGAAATATTTTATTATTTATTAGACGCTCATTCTCAAATTATTATTATTTTTTTATTAAATTCCCTTTTCACATGTTTACTCTTGGTCCTACACCTCGATTCTTTGCCAATTCCCCCTCAAGGATCAATACAATAGTAATAATCACAGCCTAATATATAATGTATTGAAGATATTGGGGACTCCAAATAGCTTCATAGTTCCAGAAGAAGAAGAAGAGTCTTAATGGCTCCAACTGAGTGAACTGTGGATTTATCCAGAAGTCGTCGTGAAGAACTGGAGTAGAGGCCGATGGAGGGATGGAGGGAAATGGGGAAAAAGAAATAGAATAAATTGACATTTCACAATTCAAGTCTTCAGCCTGTTATCTTGTCAGCAGAGCCAGACGGGTCCGATCCATGCTGGGGTCGCCGGAGGACTAGCAGGAGGACTAGCAGGAGGACTAGCGGGAGGACTAGCAGGAGGGCTAGCAGGAGGACTAGCAGGAGGACTAGCAGGAGGGCTAGCAGGAGGACTAGCAGGAGGGCTAGCAGGAGGGCTAGCAGGAGGGCTAGCAGGAGGACTAGCAGGAGGACTAGCAGGAGGGCTAGCCGGCTGAAGCCGCTAAGCCGCCTGGAGCCACAGAATTAACAGCATTTACTATTTAGCCTCTGTCAACCAGCAGCAACACCCTCTCTTTTATCTCTCTTCTTATCTCTTATCTCTCTCTTCTTCTGTCGTTCTTATCTCTCTCTTCTTCTGTCTCTCTTATCTCTCTCTGTTGTTTCTCTTTCTTACCTTTCTCTCCATCTAATCCTTTCACCCCAGTCTTTTTCCAGGCCTCTGGTGCTGCATTTAAGACCTCCCTCCCTCTCTCCATGTTCTCCCTTTCTTTCTTCATCCACCTCACTCTCCCTTCGTCTATTTGTCTCTTCCTCCCTCTCTCTCTCTGAATCGAGTGGCTCTATTAGCATGACCAGGATGTTAAAGTGAATCTCTGTCCTCGCTCTGATCTCTGGACCTCAACAGTTATCAACCTCTACCAGGTCATGTCAGGTCATGTCTTCCCTAGGAGAAACCCTCTGGAGACAGGAAGTGATGCGTTTTACGTTTCAACAGAAGAAGAACTGGGTAGTTAGCATGAGCAGCGATAGCCACCGTGGCTGAACAGACAAAGAAAAGAGCGCCACCTACAGGAACTCAAACTCCATCAACAGGAAATGCAAGGAGAAAGACGTCACAGTACTGGACACACTGTTTGATTGACAGGTGATCTCTGGGGAGAGCAGTGAGGAACACCACAGTGAGGAACACTACAGTGAGGAACACCACAGTGAAGAACACCACAGTGAGGAACACCACAGTGAAGAACACCACAGTGAGGAACACCACAGTGAGGAACACCACAGTGAAGAACACCACAGTGAGGAACACTACAGTGAGGAACACCACAGTGAAGAACACCACAGTGAGGAACACTACAGTGAGGCTGAGAGATCGTGGACTAATTACGTGGACTAGGATTAATAAGAATCTAATAAAAATGGATCTAAAATGTGTAACGTTTCTACATTCAGCAGCGTTCCGATCAACTGATCAGTATTCATTCTGTTACTCTGGGAATTGATTTTCTCTCTCTCTCTTTCTCTCCCTCGCCCTCATTACCTGCAGCTGAGAGCTTCCACTTACATTTCTGTACAGCGTTGAGTTTTTATTGGCTTACCAGGAGGAATTGAGTCTTTAGCTCTGAGCCTCATTCAGGGATGGACCGACGGGTGGACGGAGGGAGGGATGGAGGGAAGAGGGATGGAGGGAAGAGGGATGGAAGGAAGAGGGATGGAAGGAAGAGGAGTAGAGTAGAGGAATGAAGGAAGAAATAGCGAGGTGGAACAAAGTGATGTTCAAAAGGTTTGAAAACTTGGGAAAAAATGGAAAAATAGTCCTGGAAGAATGAATGAACTGTGGATTCATTCAGAGGTCAGAGTGAAGAAATGGAGCAAAAGGAGATAGAGGGATGGAAGGAAATGGAGAAAATAGTTATGGATGGATAGAAGGAAATGGAGAAATTGGAGATAGAGGGATGGAATGAAGTGATAGAAGAAAATGTAAAAAGTGGTAAAAGAGGGATAGAGGGAAAATGGAGTGAAGGCGAGTGATGATGGTGAGGGATAGAGGGATTCAAAGATAGATGGATAGATGGGTGGGTAGGTCACTGGATGGATGGAGAGATGGATGGATGAAAGAATAGATAGGCAGTAAGACGATAGATGACCCGATGAGTAAATCACAAGGAGTTCTGAGTTCAAGAACAAGTTTTAAATGTCACCAGCCTCGTCCATCTCCCTCCATCTTCCTCGGTCGGCTGAGTCCTCTGGAACCTCTGTGTTCTTCTGTTTTGGAATCGTTCTTCGGCGGTGATCAGACGTTGACGCCACGGAGGACATGACAACGCACGTTAAGACACCACGACTCGGCCAGGTCGAGTCCCATCAGGAATCCTGATTTCCTCGACTTCAGCGGCCGACCAAGTGATGCTTCCTGGGAAAGTGATGTCACACTCAGGGGCGAAGGCAAGCATGGGTCCCCTGAATCCCGACCTTCACTCTTTTCAATCAATCCTTTGTATTAATTTACCTTCATGCTGGGCGGAGCAACGTCTCCATGTCAGGCTGGAGCTGCTGGAGCTGGTCGAGTTGGAGGCGGTGGCAGCAACTGATTCTTTTATTTTCATCTTTTGTTGTTTGTCTGCATCACTTGGGTCACTTTGCTTCTTGTTATTGCTTCTCTCACAGCAACTGTATGTAGTGTATTTCTTCTGAGCTTAAAGTCAAGTGGAATAGTCCACTGGAGCCTGTAGGGGGTCGGGGGTGTGATGATATGACCGTACAGTAATAAAACATGACCATAAAACCTTTCATATGAGGTTCATGATGAGAGTACAACCTGGGTTTTAGGTGTGAACACACACACACACACACACACACACACACACAGTGTTCCTACCTCTGGTACCAGGGGACCTTCAGTACCCCTCCATAATGAGCTGCATTACATTAGTGAGGAGAACAAGGTTTCATTTCAACATATTTTAAGACATTTCAACATTATACAGGAATGATGGGAACACCCCCAAATGGCTCGATAATGAATTATTAAAAACTTACTATAATGTTCTAATATTTCTAAAACTACTGCAGCTATTTTTAAGGGTCAGATTAGGATTAGTTGGGTTGCTGCTCCGACAACAGCAACTAGTACCATTAATACCAATAAAGGCTTTGCACCAACCTGCCACCAACCATCTGATCCAGGATCAGTCAGTTAGTAATGTATCAGTAGAACCAGTTGACTGTCTGAACCAAGTTGTTGTGGTGTGTCTGTAGATCATCCAGTAACGTTCTCAGTAAAAGTGATCAGTATGATCAGGTAGATTTGTCTCCAAATGTAGGTTACTGTGACTCAGTAAACTGTCTTGTCTTTAGCCCTAGTCTCTACTCCAAAACACTCTGAGTTGGAGCTGGAGAAGAGTCAGCTCAGTTAACCTGAACAAACTGGTAGCTAGCTAACTAGTTACTGTTAACATGGTACTACTAGCCACTACTAACGCTAGCTTCTACTAGATATGTTAGCTAGTGTGCTAATCAGATGTGTTAACAACAAGACAGTGATGGTTAGCTGACCAGATACTATGGTTAGCTAGCTAACAAGCTACATGATCTAAACACTAAATCAATCAGATGGATCAGTGATGAAATGATCAGTTCAGTAGAAACAGACAGAAATTAACCATGAAGATTCTATTCTGTTGAGACGGAAACACAATCAGCTGATCACAGAGCTGAGGACCTCCAAGATGGCCGCCAAAGGGGTAGTTATGTCACCTGAAAGGCTACTACTACTGCTACTACTATTACTACTACTACTACTACTACTACTACTACTACTGCTACAAATTAATTTCATTAAGTGAATGACATCGTCTCCACATTGCATCATTGTCATTTGTTGCCACAAAAGATAACTGACGAGAAAATATCAATCATTATTAAAAATCAGAAAGAATTCCTCTTCATTTAGAGAAACAACAGTTGGTCTAAAACACAGAAAAGCGCTAATTCCCCAGCGAGGACAGGGACATAACTCTGTCTTTCTATAGTGGTTAATGTCATCTGAGCAGCAGAACGGTGGTTAGATTCTTCTGCAGACAGAGTAATGAGTCCCTGTTGAAGATTGGCTCTGTGAGTTGTTGGCAGGGATATATAACGTACTACAGTGGTAGCTACTGCAGAGCTGTCCTGCATTAGTGCTCAGTGATAGCCTTTGGAGAAGTCCTCCTTCATGCATTTATTTTGCAGCAATCCTGCATTAGTACTGCGTGGTAGCTACAGTAGAAGTCATTCCATTTCTCCTGCACAAATACTTTTGCAAGATTCCCCTCTCAGGGTGCAGCTACATTGCAGCACAAACACAATTAATAAGCTGTCACCTTGAAAAAAACAGACGATAGAAAACCAAGATGTAGATACAAGGTTTATACATGGTGCTAACAGATTATATCTTCCAGCAGGATCACTTAAAGGGCTGCACCCCGTATATGCACTTTTAGACATCAATATATCACTGTCAAATTAATAGAGCTACCTTGGTATAATTACTGTAAACCAATGAGACGATGGTGGAGACGACTGGTAGCCTCTATCTCACACCAGAGGTATTGTTAGTGCTGGCCATGTTATTGGACCCTGATTGGCCAACAACCCAACACCAGCTCCTCTAATTGAACTGAGGTAAAACTGTTGAGGCTTTCCAGGTCAAATGCAAACTGGCCTGATTGGACAGATTTTAGGAAGTCTTTAGTGACTGGACTTGGTCCTGGAGTTGACTGGTTTATTGATGCTAAAATGCTACATGTAGCACCTTTAAGGCAATAATGTAAGGAACAAAGTAAGCGCCACCTTCCTCTGCATCCTTTTAAACAAATGACTGCAGCAGCAACCACACATATGGTGGTTAGCAGAAAGCATTAGTGAAATTGGTAGACTGCTCTCCTGTCAAAAAGCCATCGGAGGAATGACAAAGTGTCTGCTGTGATAGATGGTGACAGCCATTATAATACCTAGGACACTTTTTAACCTTTATTCCTCCAGCCAGGTTTGCTCAATACACATTCTGTTTCCCAGCAACATCCAGTAGCATCCTGCGTCCAACATGGAAATCACCACCAGCCAGCAGAAAAACCTTTCACAGTAAATCAGTAAATTCTCGCTGTGGCTGGAGTCTTCTCTGTATGTGAAGTCATGCTAGGTCACACTGGGAGGTCCTGCTAGGTCACACTGTGAGGTCATGCTAGGTCACACTGTGAGGTCATGCTAGGTCACACTGTGAGGTCATGCTAGGTGACACTGGGAGGTCATGCTAGGTTACACTGTGAGGTCATGCTAGGTTACATTGTGAAGTCATGCTAGGTGACACTGGGAGGTCATGCTAGGTGACACTGTGAGGTCACGCTAGGTTACATTGTGAGGTCAGGCTAGGTGACACTGTGAGGTCATGCTAGGTTACACTGGGAGGTCATGCTAGGTTACACTGGGAGGTCATGCTAGGTCACACTGGGAGGTCATGCTAGGTCACACTGTGAGGTCATGCTAGGTTACACTGGGAGGTCATGCTAGGGTTTTTCCTGCTCCTCGTGGGTCAATCCTGTGTTTTGTTGAGTAATGAGTCAGCACCATTTAACCAGGTCAGATTTCTTGTTCATGTGATTCTGATCATTTTTCACGTTCCATGAATCATCTTGCGACCCCCAGGTTGAGAGTGACTGATTTACTGTGTCGTTTTACGCTTCTGCTTCATCACATCTCTAAATCCTCCATTAAACCCATTACATGTGGGAGATGTGAGAGGACGGTGGAGCTGAATGATCTGAGGGAGCTTCTAGACTCAACCAGATTAACTGAATCACAGGAGAATCAAGGATCAAGCACCTTTTCAAGCTCCTTTTAAGCCCACACACTGGATTCATACTAGTGTTTCCTCTTGGCAGGTTTACTGGTGATTTATATGTCAGCCCTTATAAAACATATCTATATAAAACATGCAGCAACCACCTCAATGGGTTAGTGGGAGGTCTCTAGCTGTCAATCAACATAAAACTACCATTTACCACTGCACATGATGTGATGTAACTTGTGTCCTTTGTGCTGTGGGGTGTAGAAACCTGCCTTCCACATCATCTGCCTGCTCTGCTGTTGGCATCAGGTTGTTGTCTTTGTATGACGTTTTGGTGTTTGGTGTGTATCCATGAGTATCAACAGCTTGGTGTGAACAGCTCCAGAGTCTGTCATGTTGCTGTTGGGTGGTGTATATTTCTAATAACATGGTGCAGCAATACTGGGAGTAATCAGCTTAAGGTCATATTTTGATACAACATTTACAAGGTTTGAAGTAACACAATGTCTCTACTACTTATTATTATTAATAATAATAATAATAATAATAATAATAATAATAATAATAATAACGTCTGGGTCACTGTGTCTGGTGACCTTTGACCTGAAAGGGAGTTTACCAGGTTATGTTAACTGATCAGCCCGATTAAAAGAAAGTACTTACACTTTCAATCGTCAGAGTTTAAGATCGGATACATACTATAAATAAAATAAATACAACGCGAACAAGATAAACAAGATATAGTGGAAGTAAGATCAACCGGTAAACGGAGAGCTCTCTCCTCACCACCACGGTCCGGTGAAACACCGCATCGCTGACCAGCTACCTGAACTCCTTTTCCATCAGATCACACGTGGAGGAGGAGGTGCTGACCCTCATCCCGGCTTTGTCACACTGAGCTGCACACCGATCACAGACCGGTGGAGCCAAAACGATAAAACTAATGATTAATGCTGTGAAATCAAATTTGGACTCCATTCAGCTGCGATGTGACGAGTGCCACGCCGTGTTACGCTCAACAGCGCTGAGCAGAGCGGCGGTTCTCAACCTGTTTGGCTCAACAGAGCGATGCCGACCCGCGACCCGTCACCCCCGAGGTCAACAGTTTCATTTGATTCTCCGAGGAATCCTAGAGGCTGAAATGTACTCAGTATTTCACAAGAAATACAGCAGAAAAATAAGAAATAGACATGATAATTGATGTTTTTTTTACCATCCCATAAATCATCTTGTGACCGCCAGGTTGAAAACCACTGTGGTGCAGGGTGATTCAAGGGAGGAGGAGAGATGGAGGAAAGACAGAGGGAGGGACGAGGGAGGAAAGACGGATGGATGGAGGGAACTAGGAGGAAAGATGCAGGGAAGAGGGATGGAGGGAGGAAAGTAGTAGGAAAGAGGGAGGGAGGGGAGGTGACCCTGTTTACAACCTTAATTACATACTCTGAGAGAGGGTGGATAAAGGCATGTACACACACACACACACACACACACACACACACACAGCAGGTGGTTTGTTAAGACTTAACAAGGTGGATTCCTTCCTGTCACATGACCGATGCTGCAGGCTCATTCAAACACAAACATTCAAACTGACCAGTGTGAAAACAAACACATCCACCAGAGAGGTCAAGGGTCAGGGGTCACCCAGGAACCACGACCCCGGAGCAGGGAGGGGTTCAATGCCTTGCTCAAGGACACTGACCGAACTCTGAATAAGTTCATCCTGGGTTTCAGTGGAGAGTTTCAGAGGCTTTTCCACTCTGGTGAGAATAAAATCGGGGGAAACGCTGAACTCTTTGAATTCGTAGCATGAAAATGGTCACATTTGAGGTAGAATTGAGTCGAAACCCTCCTGGGAGCGCCGAGCTCTTGGCTGACAGTTAAGAAGGTCAACACCTTCCCTCCGCCCTCCTAGGAAGGAGGGAAGGTGTAGGAAGTTCCTATGCCAGAGAGAAAAATGGGATTCTTGAGAATTGAGTCTGCTTTGAACCAAAATGTCAAAAAAGGTCTTGTTTTATGAGGACCTGTAAGGAGGGGGGGGGGGCTCCACTTCCTAGATAACCAACATTACATTAGAAGGGATTTTATTTACTTCAAAATAAGAGCATATTAGAGCGAGTAGAGGTGGGAGATGTGATGTGTGTGAGGTAGTGCTTGTTAACAAGAGAGCTAATGAACAAGGGGGATGCAGCCTTGCATCATTTACTCTAACAAGCAGAACGTAATCTCCTATATCTCCTCAAATCCCTTTATTTATGCACAGGGCCAACTTCAGGGGGGTGAAGGAGGTGGCATGCATCTTGTTCACACCAGATTACCAGATCACCAGATCACAAGCCACAACATGAATCTGCCAGTCTGGAAAATGCTTTGACATAATACACAGTTTGGTGGATACTGTAATGTAGTTTACAGTAACGTGAGTGGACAGATTTACATGGGTGGTCCCAGTGGGAATACAACCCCGAACCCTGGCAGTGCCAGAATGTTCTGGTGGGTTTATTAACCTCTGCAGCGTTTCCTCCTTTAGCTGGTTGGTCTCCAGGTGAGAACAACAACATTCACCAAATAACCGACGAGACGCCTGAAAACGTCTCAGTCCTCTAACAAGAGAAAACAAGGCATTATGGGTAGAAGAGAAATGTGGTGGTTCGTTAGGAGAGAGAACGGAATCCAACCAGCTACAGGAAACCACCCCAGAACACAAGGCATTATGGGTAGAAGAGAACTGTGGTGGTTCGTTAGGAGAGAGAACGGGATCCAACCAGCTACAGGAAACCACCTCAGAACACAAGGCATTATGGGTAGAAGAGAACTGTGGTGGTTCGTTAGGAGAGAGAACGGGATCCAACCAGCTACAGGAAACCACCTCAGAACACAAGGCATTATGGGTAGAAGAGAACTGTGGTGGTTCGTTAGGAGAGAGAACGGGATCCAACTAGCTACAGGAAACCACCCCAGAACACAAGGCATTATGGGTAGAAGAGAACTGTGGTGGTTCGTTAGGAGAGAGAACGGTATCCAACCAGCTTCAGGAAACCACCCCAGAACACAAGGCATTATGGGTAGAAGAGAACTGTGGTGGTTCGTTAGGAGAGAGAACGGTATCCAACCAGCTTCAGGAAACCACCCCAAAACACAAGGCATTATGGGTAGAAGAGAACTGTGGTGGTTCGTTAGGAGAGAGAACGGGATCCAACCAGCTACAGGAAACCACCTCAGAACACAAGGCATTATGGGTAGAAGAGAACTGTGGTGGTTCGTTAGGAGAGAGAACGGAATCCAACCAGCTACAGGAAACCACCCCAGAACACAAGGCATTATGGGTAGAAGGAGACTTGGTCAGTCATGTTCAGATGTTTCTTCATGTGTTCTTAACTGGTATGAACACCAGAGAAGAGCAGACAAGTCCATCATGGTAGATCAAGTTACAGACTGGAACCAGGTTGGTTTGGACTCTCTAACCTGGTGGGATGACAGGTTACCAAAACTCAACCAACCAACCAGCTGCTGGGGGGTCATGGGACTTCTGGTCGGCTTGTGACACTAAAACACAACAAAGTCAACTTTTTCCTCTCTGGTTCAGACCAGAGGAAACCAGCTGCAGGATCCCAGCCTTCCTGCTTCCTGCTTCCTGTTAAGCCACACAGGAAGTCAAACCAACCCTGGCGGTGTCAGCGCTGCCACCCTACTGTACTGTTACTGTAGATATCTCCCAGTTTACTTCGATCTCACTCAGCAGGATATTCAATAACACAATCTATATTTCATTTAGCTGCTGCTGGTTGGATCAAATATGGATGCCCTGTAGAGGACAGCAGTGTTTTTATGGAGCTGCAGTGGAACTTGGGAGGTCTTCCTGGACTATTTCATAGGCCCTTTACCCACAGTGCAATTCTGCATTCACTTTGTAATTCATCTGCACTGTATTATTCAATCCCAGTGACTGATGCTGGAGGAGTGTGGGTCGTGCTTGCTCATCAAAACTATTGCTGTGGATTTACATCTGTGGCCTGCTTTCTGAAAATGTCCATCCTGTTTAGTTGTATATTTATTTGCACAAATATACAGAAATTTTTTGGGACAAATAGATTAAAGTGAATTAGGACATAGAGGAAATGATTCAACTGATTCAGCACGGACGTATTTCAGAGAGTTTGTATCAAGGGTTTTACTGAATCCTCCCTGCCACATAGTTTTTATCTGAAGAACTTTGTTGTCACATCTTGTATTGATAACTGGCGTCTAGATGGAGGGAGTGAAATAGTTTTTCGCCACGTGTTTAACTCATGGGAATTGTTTTGCAGAAATAAAAGCTTCACTTTTAAACAACATCATTTTTGTATGCGTGTAAAACAGTCAGGATTCAGTTTATCCACGGTTTTAGTCTGAATAAATCTGTACCACATACATTAATAGTAAACACTGGACTAAATATTACCAAACCAATGTAAACCATATGAGGATAGGGTCCATTTAGAGAGAAAAATATAAATGTACACATGTGATGATGTTCACCAACTGGAGGTCTGTTTGTTCTCCTTGATTTCATTCAGGGTTGGTTCAGAGGATTAAAATGGTGCAGACTGTAGCTGCTGTTATCCAGTCGACCCACAGACTGTCTGACAGTACAAAGACATAAATATAAAGAAAGACTAGAAATGTCAGCAAGTCCTGGACTCTCAGCAGGAAAACACATTCTATTACCAGACAGATAGATGCGTCCACACTGCAGGCTTTCTTGCTCGATTACAAATTGCTACAAATGTGATTTGTTTTGTGACTGTTTCTATCTGTTTCTATCTGTTTCTATCTGTTTCTATCTGTTCTATCTGTTCTATCTGATACACATATGAACTGACAGTGATGATCAGACTATCAATAATAAAAGACGTCACATTGTTTTTGTTGCAACACATTTGGGTTTCGGTTTGTGTCTTCCAATGATGGAAGATTTACTTTGGTATGCCACAAGGCTCTGTCTTGGGCCCACTGCTCTTCTCTATCGATATGCTAACTGCTTGGTTTAATTATCCGCAAATGTGGCATTCATTTTCATTGCTACGCTGATGACACCCAACTTTATGTATCCATTAAACCAAACGACCACTCCCAGTTCCTAAATTTAGAGGCATGCCTCTCTGAGGTCGCTGAACGTCCTGCTTGTCAATGCTAGCAAAACAGAGATGTTGGTTATTGGACCAGCTAGATATAGGTTTCTGTTTGAGAATACTACTCAATACTACTACTACTACTACTACTACTACTACTAATCTACTTTGTGTGATCTGAGTCCATCTATCAAAAGATCAGTATCCTTACGTGGAACCAGCAGGTCCACGTATGGCTTTCAATTCTTCAGACCAGTAGCCATTTGAATCCACATGAAGGGTGGATGCCTGGCGACACATTGACTGTGCCTTTAGGGTGTGCGTGTGTGTGTGTGAGTGTGTGAGTGTGTGTGTGTGTGTGTGTGTGTGTGTGTGTGTGTGCATAAGGCCGTCAGATGTATGAAAAATCAACACCTCAAAACCATTAATCACGCATGCACAGGCAGGAATGCAAGCCACCACACACACACACTAGAAGACACTCAGCAAACATGCTACTGTATGCACATGGCTTATCCACACACACACACACTCACACACACACACACACACACACACACACACTCACACTCACACACAGACATGTTTTACACATGGGAAGCAGATGTATGATATGAAGTGTTACTGATGTATGCAGGCTCAGCAGTATATGTGTGTGTGTGTGTGTGTGTGTGTGTGTGTGTGTGTGGAGCAAAAATTGGATTACAGTGGCAAGATGCTAAATGTGTGAAGGATGCAGGGGGACAGAAAATAGCGAAGGCAGAAATCAGAGTGAGCAAAGACAGTGATGACGTGTGTGTGTGTGTGTGTGTGTGTGTGTGGCCCAGCATGCAATATATTTAAAGCTGCACAATGTAACCTGCTGTAATTTAGTCGATGGCGGCCCAGTGGGGGGCATTAAAGGACTCTCTACCCTTTGTACACACACACACACACACACACACACACAGTTGTCTATCTTTGACACACATGCAGTCATACATTTTATCTGTCTCTGATTTGCACACAGAAACACACACATGAACCAGTGTGTGTGTGTGTCTCTCTCTCTCTCTCTCTCTCTCACACACACACACACACACACACACACAGACTAATCTGTCTCTGATGCAGGTAGTTTGATTTTGTGCTCAGCTCAGCATCTCAGTCTGACCTTTCTCTCTCTCTCTCTCTCCCCCTCCTCCTCCTCCTCCTCCTCCTCCTCCTCCTCCTCTTCCTCGTCCCTCCATGTTCCTCTGTTGTGTTTCCATGTCCACAGTGTTCAGGCTACTGGTTCATACTGGTGCAGTTGAAGTCGTACTGGGAACCGGCTGCTAACTGAGTTATTAATAAATCGATATCTGGTCAATACTCTACTGGTTGTTTTATCATTATCATTATTATCCTGGGTTTTAATTTCCCATGATGCTCTGTTTCAGAGGCTTCACACCCTGGAAAGAATAAAACCACTGAATACTGAAAATGGTCAAGTCAGCTTCAGTACAAGCATATTATGATCAAAAGTGCCGGTGTCGGTATCGGTATTGGTATCGTGTCGGTGTCGGTGTCGGTATCGGTATCGGTATCGGTGTAGGTATCGGTGTCGGTATCGGTGTAGGTATCGTGTCGGTGTCTGTATCGGTGTCGCTGTCGGTATCGGCATCGGCATCGGTGTGGGTTTAGGTATGGTGTTGGTGTCTGTATCGGTATTGGTATCGTGTCGGTGTCGGTGTCGGTGTCGGTGTCGGTATCGGTATCGGTATCGGTGCCGGTATCGGTATCGGTGTCGGTATCGTGTCGGTGTCGGTATCGGTGTCGCTGTCGGTATCGGCATCGGCATCGGTGTGGGTTTAGGTATGGTGTTGGTGTCTGTATCGGTATTGGTATCGTGTCGGTGTCGGCGTCGGTATCGGTATCGGTGTCGGTATCGTGTTGGTGTCGGTGTCGGTATCGGTATCGGTGTTGCGTCGGTATCGGTATCGGTATCGGTGGAGTTCCTGTCCGTGTGCTCAGACAAGCTCTCCTCTGGACGTCTTAGAAGATCCGTTCTGTTTCCCTTCAGTGTTTTATGGTTTTATAGGTGAACTAAATAATACCTGAACTCTAACAGGGGAAGTGATGAAATCCTCCTCGCCGAGCCTCGCTAAGTGAGGTCTGCCTTCCCGTCTCTCCCTCCGTCACTTTGTTCATTTCTCCCTCTTTTGAAAGATTCACTCCATCCTTTCACTCCGACTCCTCTCAAAGGCTGAGAGAGCGGCCGACTCGCTTCAAAGTCGACTGCGGAAGATTGAAAAATGCTTTTCCTCGTTCCTCACACTTACCGCCGCCGCTTCACCCCACATCAAACACAAAAGACAGATAAAAAAGAAGAAGAAGAAGAAGATATATTCAGGACATGAAAGTCGGAGGAGGGATGTCACGGTTCACGGAGACGAAGACGGCGCAATGTCAACACTGTTCAACAAGGACGGTTAAGAATGAGGATGCTTCCATATTGCCGAATCCATCTGGAAGGAAACAAGACGACATTTATCACTCAATACCTGAGAGAGACCTCCTGCTGTCACGCTACACCTTCATTCACATCTCTTCACTTTATTATTATTATCATCCTTTATTATTATTATCATAATTTATTATTATTATTATCATCCTTTATTATTATTATTATTATTATTATTATCATAATTTATTATTATTATTATCATCCTTTATTACCATTATTATTATTATTATCCTTTATTATTATTATTATCATAATTTATTATTACTATTATTATTATTATCATCATTAGTATTATTATTTATTTTTATTATTTTATTATTTTTATTTGTATTTTTTTGCTGGGTTTTGAGCTTCACTTACATGGTGTAAAAACAAAGTAAAAGTACCTCCTAACCCATGTTGAAAAGAAGAAATCACCTGAAGGATTCAGTAGTGAAGGTTCTGCCTACTAACCTTTAACAGGTCAGTTGGTGTAACTATTGATCATTGTTATAGATCACTCTTCAATAATGGATCCATTCTGAAAAATAAATCTCATGTTCACACCAAAATGGAAAGAATTCAATCGGTTAAAGTTTTCATTCATCATCATCATGTGAGACGATTCCTTTCATGTTTTCAGCGTTCAGGCAAAGTCAACGCCGTTAAACCGGTGATTAGAGGAGACGTGGTGTCGCGCGGGTCGGCCGGTTAACGGTTATGGCGCTGCGCCGTCGTTCTGAAGGGCGGGAAGATATTTACGACCGACCGGCAACACGCCGCTCTTTTACCGGGGTCGAGGCTCGCCGCCGAGGGGTTGACCCCACGACCTTTCAGCTGCGATGGTCTGATTACCTCAGAGAGCAGAGGCCTCCTCCATCCCTGCCTCCTCCTCCTCCTCCTTCGTCCCTCCTCCTCCATCCCGCCTCCTCCTCCTCCTTCATCCCTCCTCCTCCCATTCTTTCTCTCCTCTGTCAGTCAGAACAATCTTTCCTTTTATTACTTCCTTCTTTATCTCACTCTTCCTTTTTCTCTATTATTATTTTGCTTTATTTTTCTGTCACTCTTTTTTCTCTTTCATTTCCTCTCTCCCTCCCTCCCTCTCCCTCTCTCCCTCCCTCCTCCCTCCCTCCCCCTCCTCTCTCTCCTCCACCAGTTAATTGTCATTCTGTGTGTGTTGTGGTTAATTGAATGTCTCTGTCTATTACAGTTGGTGTCAAAACGAAGCTACAAACCAATTACAGACAGAGACCGTCCATAAGAGACACTCTCTCTCTCTCTCTCTCCCTCTCTCTATATATATGGAGGGTGAGGGAGGAGGAGAGAAGAAAAGAGAGCAGTGATGGATAAGAGGATTACTGAAGCGTTGCAGCCAAAAAACTGGGGGGAAAATGATGACAAAGCTTTGTTGGTAAAAGGATGGAGGGAGAGAGGGAGGAGAAGAGGAGGATGGAGAGGAGGAGATGGAGAGGGGGATGAAGGAGAGAAAAGATGGAGGGATGGGTTGACTTTTAGAGGGAGGAGGAGAGGAGGAGAGAGGAGAGGCGAGGAGAGAAAAAAGAGGATGGGTGGATGGATGGATGATGGATGATGGGATGAGGAGAGAAGGATGGGAGCGAGAG
>JAXDDX010000147.1:480000-542500 GCA_034670405.1 Hoplostethus atlanticus | reverse complement strand
TGTCGACTCCTACCACAGGGTTTCCCTCGCCCCTTTAAAGGGACAGACCACACAAACACCATGATGGGGGGTTCACCTCCCCTCAGACAGGCTGATCAATATCTGAGATGAACATCTCTCTGAAGCTGAGAGAGTATCGCCCACCTCTGACACAATGGACCTGATCCTGTTAGATTATTTTGATGTGTAATTGAGTGTGCACGTTGTGGCCGTGCACCAAGCAGAGATCTTTTATTTCTACCTTCTCTTTCTCTTTCTAACACCAAGATGAGACTGAAGGCATTTTCTCCTGTTTCTCAAATTCAACTCAAGAACCAATCACATACCAGCTCATGTTGATCTGATCGCAACAACAGATCTCCACTTGATCTGGAATAAGTCTCATTTAACTCTCCTGGATATGAAACCAAGAGATCTCAAAGCGTACATCATAGGTTTTGTCTCTCTCTCTCTCTCCCTCTCTCTCTCTCTCTCTCTCTCTCTCTCTCTCTCTTCTCTCTCTCTCTCGCTGGGCTGGTAACCTCGGATATGACAAGCACCTGTTCCTGCTGTAACCTGGAGGTGAATTGGCTGGTCTCAGGTCAGTCCTGCAGGGTGGCAGGCCCTCACAGCCACCAGGTACCTGGTCCAGTACCAGGCACCAGCAGCGAGCTCAGAGGATTACAGACAGGTTTCAGCTGGTCTGAGGTCTGGCTTGGGTAAAACATGGTGTGTTAAGATAGCACACTTAATGAAGGCCACCGGCACCTTGGAGCTATGGCGATATGGAGCTATAGAGATATGGAGCTATAGAGATATGGAGATATGGAGATATGGAGATATGGAGATATGGAGCTATGGAGATATGGAGATATGGAGTTATGGAGATATGGAGCTATAGAGATATGGAGTTATGGAGATATGGAGCTATGGAGATATGAAGCTATGGAGATATGGAGCTATGGAGATATGGAGATAGAGTATGGAGATATGGAGCTATGGAGATATGGAGATATGGAGTTATGGAGATATGGAGCTATGGAGATATGGAGCTATAGAGATATGGAGATATGGAAATATGGAGCTATGGAGATATGGAGATATGGAGTTATGGAGATATGGAGCTATAGAGATATGGAGTTATGGAGATATGGAGCTATGGAGATATGAAGCTATGGAGATATGGAGCTATGGAGATATGGAGATATGGAGTTATGGAGATATGGAGCTATGGAGATATGGAGATATGGAGTTATGGAGATATGGAGCTATAGAGATATGGAGCTATGGAGCTATGGAGATATGGAGATATGGAGATATAGAGATATGGAGTTATAGAGATATGGAGCTATGGAGATATGGAGATATGGAGTTATAGAGATATGGAGATATGGAGTTATGGAGATATGGAGCTATAGAGATATGGAGCTATGGAGATATGGAGCTATGGAGATATGGAGATATGGAGTTATGGAGATATGGAGATATGGAGATATGGAGATATGGAGTTATGGAGATATGGAGCTATGGAGATATGGAGATATAGAGATATGGAGATATAGATATAGAGATATGGAGTTATAGAGATATGGAGATATGGAGATATGGAGATATAGAGATATGGAGTTATAGAGATATGGAGATATAGAGATATGGAGCTATAGAGATATGGAGCTATGGAGCTATAGAGATATGGAGATATGGAATTATGGAGATATGGAGCTATAGAGATATGGAGCTATAGAGATATGGAGATATGGAGATATGGAGTTATGGAGATAAGGAGCTATGGAGCTATAGAGATATGGATATATGGAGATATGGAGCTATAGAGATATGGAGATATGAAGCTATGGAGATATGGAGTTATGGGGCTATAGAGCTATGGAGCTATGGAGATATGGAGCTATAGAGATATGGAGATATGGAATTATGGAGATATGGAGCTATAGAGATATGGAGATATGGAGCTATAGAGATATGGAGATATGAAGCTATGGAGATATGGAGTTATGGGGCTATAGAGATATGGAGCTATGGAGATATGGAGTTATGGAGATGTGGAGCTATAGAGATATGGAGCTATAGAGATATGGAGTTATGGAGATATGGAGCTATAGAGATATGGAGCTATAGAGATATGGAGATATGGAGTTATGGATATATGGAGCTATGGAGATATGGAGCTATAGAGATATGGAGATATGGAGATATGGAGTTATGGAGATATGGAGCTATGGAGATATGGAGATATGGAGATATGAAGCTATGGAGATATGGAGATATGGAGCTATAGAGATATGGAGATATGGAGTTATGGAGATATGGAGTTATGGAGTTATGGAGATATGGAGCTATAGAGATATGGAGCTATGGAGATATGGAGTTATGGAGATATAGAGTTATGGAGATATGGAGTTATGGAGATATGGAGCTATAGAGATATGGAGCTATGGAGATATGGAGTTATGGAGATATGGAGCTATAGAGATATGGAGATATGGAGTTATGGAGATATGGAGCTATAGAGATATGGA
This sequence comes from Hoplostethus atlanticus, assembly GCA_034670405.1. Lineage (NCBI taxonomy): Eukaryota > Metazoa > Chordata > Actinopteri > Trachichthyiformes > Trachichthyidae > Hoplostethus > Hoplostethus atlanticus. Next base: position 539,984 of record JAXDDX010000147.1, on the reverse strand, counting down.
GTTATGAGAGATATGGAGCTATAGAGATATGGAGATATGGAGCTATAGAGATATGGAGCTATAGAGATATGGAGATATGGAGCTATAGAGATATGGAGCTATAGAGATATGGAGATATGGAGCTATAGAGATATGGAGCTATAGAGATATGGAGCTATAGAGCTATGGAGATATGGAGATATGGAGCTATAGAGATATGGAGCTATAGAGATATGAAGATATGGTGGCTCCTTGTTCTCTGGGTTTTGATGTTGGTTATGTTAGTTTTCCTTTTTTTGTGGTTTGTCATTAAGTTTTTAGGTTTGCATTGAAATGTAGTTTCTGTGGTGCAGTGGGTTCATAAAATATCACAATAAATCTCTCTCTCTCTCTCTGTCTCTCTCTGATATGACAAACAGTAATCTAACTACTCTGCTGTTTCTGCATCTTCAGACAATAAAATCTTGAATTCCCGTCCTCATTAACCAGGGAAATGAGAAAAGGAGAAACGACAGTGAAATAAAAATGGGAGACGCAAACAAACAAGGAGATCGGTTGGTCTCTCTTTAATCAACAGGCTCATTAGGAAATTAAGGAGACGTGTGGCAAAGAAGAAGAAGAAGAAGAAGTAGAAATCGTCTTTGATCAGGTTTTTGCTTTGTTATTCTGGATCTTTTGGATGTTATTTTTTATCTCTTTATGATTGATTACCCAGACACTGGATCCCCTCACATATTGATTACCAGGGATTCCTAGGAGTATTGATTACCTAGGCACTGGTTTCCTTGGTTACCCGGGCACTGGATTCCCTCACATATATATTTCCTGGTCACTGGATTACCTGAAATATCACATGTGCATGCAAGGCAGCTTGACAGACAGGTCTATATACCACACACTAATGCATGGGCCTGTGTGTGAACAGTGTTTTTACTACTGTGTGTGTGTGTGTGTGTGTGTGAGCGCTATGTTTCCAGTGGTAGTCATGTGAGTGGCGGTTAATCAGCTTTGCTATTGACTGCAGCTCTGTTGGACTGTCACACACTCAGTCACGGATAGGACACACACACACACACACACACACACACACACACACACGTTTGAAAGGCAGCTTGACAGACAGGTCTATATACCACACACTAACACATGGGCCTGTGTGTGAACATGTAGTTTTACTACTGTGTGTATGTGTGTGTGTGTGTGTGTGTGTGTGTGTGTGCGCGTGCCGTCCTCAGCTGCCTATTTATGCAGTCCAAGACACATCGCCTTACCTTTGATTGACAGCTGAATGGACGACACACGCTAAAGGTCGTGACCTCAGAGAATCCTCCCATCATTAAATCCTATCGCTGTCGATTCTCCTCCCATCACGGCAGTACGCAGTGAGACAGGTAAGACGGATGAGACAGGTAGGACGCAGTGAGACAGGTACGACGGGTGAGACAGGTACGACGGGTGGACAGGTACGACCTCGGGTTCGACCCCATGGGTTTCTGAAGACCCATGACATCAATATATTTATTTGGCTGCTTGAGATGCCTGCTAGGGTACACCTGCCCCATATCACAAAATTACCAAAATATATATTGGGTTATTGATCGGGTTATTAATCGATACCAATGAGTTAACGATTACTTGGCCAGCTGTTGAGTTTTCTGACTTCAGAGCTGGAATGAAACTCCTCCCCTCCTCCTAGCATCTTGAACGGCTCAGTGATGGAGGACAGAATACGAAGCTGACAAGCCTCGTTCTGAAGCGGTATTATTATTATTATTATCATTAATATTATTATTGTTATTATTATTATTATCATTATTATTATTAATAGTATTATTGTTATTATTATTATTATCATTAATATGATTAGTGTTATCATCATTAATATCATTATTATTGTTATTATCATTAATATCGTATTATTATTAGTTATTATTATTATTATTGTTATCATTATTATTATTATTATTATTAATATTACTATTGTTATCATCATTAATATAATTATTAGCATTATTATTATTATTATTGTTATTATAATTATAATTATTATTATTATTATCATTAATATTATAATTATTGTTATTATTAGTAGTAGTATTATTGTTATTTTTATTATTGGTGGCACGCAGCAGATTTTTGCTGCTATTTTAATTTTTATTATGCATTAAATGCATCTATTCTCTATTCTATTCTATTCTATCAAAGTGAAAACTAAATTGTAGACATTTATGTTAAACAATCAAATTCAAATAACAGAAATCAAGTTTGCAGAAATATTCAACCCCTTTGCTTCGTTTGGGCCAAATGGCCACAGTCGTCTGTTTCTCATATTTAGATTTCGTTTGTATTTTAGTGGTTCTGAACAGTTTTTTACTTTCAAACTTTATTTGCTCCCAAAGCTGAGGCCAGGACCTTAATGGGTGGGGTGTGTGTGTGGGGGGGGGGGGGGGGGGCTCGCCACCAGAATACTAAAGCACAGTATGGGATCTACCACATGGTTCATTCAGGGATGACATTCGAGTGAACAGCACTTGAACTGTCAGAGAAAATAGAAACCATCACCCTTCCACCACTGAAAATACAGAAGCTGAAATATTTATAACCTCTTCCTCCAGCGTCTCAAACTGCATCACCTTCTGCATCTCCAACTACAGCGACTGGAAGAAGACGGTTTTGTTTATTTTCGACCTCAGTAACTCGACTTCTCGCATGTGAAGATCTAGGAGTTTAATGTTGTGGTTCTCATTGTGAGTCTCTCCAGATAAGAGCCTCAACTCAGGGACTGAAATGGAAAGTGTCCATATATTTCTCAGATTGGGTCCCACCGCCAGAGAATGTTGTTCCTCCTGATAAGGAGAGTTAGATAACGCCGCGGCCACAGCCAGACTTTACATAAGACTCTATTCTGTTCCCATCTATCCACTTCAAACTGTTATGAAACTCACAAACACACAGCGGGCCGACATGAAAAGGCCCCGCAGATGGAAATCTCAGAGTTTCATATCTTCCTATTTCTCGTCCTTAATAAACAGAGAGAGCCGAGCTCGTCCTGAGATGGGAAATTTAAAATAACAGAACAGAACGATAACCCGCCTCTAAAACTTCCACTTCCCCGAGAATAAAAATAACTTTACTCGCCTTTTTCCTTCACGCAAGACTGGGTGTGTTTAAAAAAATAAAGTGTGTGTATGTGTGTGTGTGTGTGTGTGTGTGAGACATAAAGTGAGAGACAGACAGTGTAGGTTATGAAGACACACATACAAACACACACATATATACAGGTACATATTTACACATCCATAGGCACACAATAACACAGAAACACCTAAATACTGTACATAGACACACACAGGAATCACTGTCTGTCTGTCTGTCTCTCTCTCTCTCTGTCTGCCTGTTTCTCTGTCTGTCTGTCTGTCTGTCTCTCAGTCTGTCTGTTTCTCTGTCTGTCTGCCTGTTTCTCTCTCTCTCTGTCTGTCTGTCTGTCTCTCTCTGTCTGTCTGTCTCTCTGTCTGTCTGTCTGTCTGTCTCTCTCTCAGCCTGTCTGTATGTCTCTCTCTCTGTCTGTCTGCCTGTTTCTCTCTCTCTCTGTCTGTCTGCCTGTTTCTCTCTCTCTCTGTCTGTCTGTCTCTCAGTCTGTCTGTTTCTCTGTCTGTCTGCCTGTTTCTCTCTCTCTCTGTCTGTCTGTCTGTCTCTCTCTGTCTGTCTGTCTCTCTGTCTCTCTCTCTGTCTGTCTGTCTGTCTGTCTGTCTGTCTGTCTGTCTCTCTAGTGCTAGTATGAGGTGATCCTAACTGTTGTATTACTGTGAGCCCAGACTGAAGGCCGACCCCATGAGAGACTCAAGAAACCTTCAGTACCGTACATGTAGTTTAGTCTAGGTTGTAAATAACCTTGTGGATCTTAGAAACTACCCCCCCTTTGTAATCACTGTTCAGATAGTTCTGTGGTAGAGACCTCTCTCCTGAGCTCAGCTTCTTGTTATTAAATGTACTTGACTAAATCACGACTCGACTCGACTCTGAATCTTTATTCAACACAATCCTTTCCGTAAACGTCTCAGATATACTGGAGGAATCAACTCTTCAGGTTCTGGGAGGTTCAGCAGGTTGCCTTCCTCGAAATATAAATTAAAGTTGTAAACAGAATTATTTTACTTCTTGGCAAACTTAAATTTTTCGCTTTCCAAAAGCTTTAATAAGAAAAGTTCTTCCAAGATCATTTTTGGCTTCATGACTTGGTTGTTTTCAACAGAAATAAAAAATGGCAAACCTACTTGCTTTTTGCATTGCCCAAAAGTTTGAAACAATTCTTCCAAGGAAGTTGCGACTCGGTTGTTCATCTCTCCATCCAGATCAATCATGTCAGCAGGATTAGTTGACTTCCTGACAAACTCCTTCAAACACTAAACAAACCTTTTCAAACATGTACAAGTCATAGAGGAATCAATTCTATCCGCATGGACAAAAGAAGAGTTTAATGCAATTCTTCTGAGGACTTGTGACTTGGTTGTTTATCAAATCTGTAAAATGAATTAGTTTTGTTATTGGCAAACCCCCCAAACCCTGCAAACCCCCCAAACCCAGCCCGGTGTAATCTCTGGTGATAATTATGTCTGTCAGTCTCTGATTGGTCCTGACAGCCTTTATGTGAAGTAAACATATTAATTATTGATGCCCCTGATGAATAAAACACTCTGTCTTCGTCTGTCAGCTGAAAACAAAGTCATATTTCATTCTTTGTCCGGTGCTGTCAGGAGGTTTTAAGAGGAATGATTTATATTTCAAACATCCAAATGGAAATAGAACATTCTCAGAGTTTGCCTTGAGTGGCAAAACCTCTATTATTAGTTAATAAAACTATCTATTGTATCTATTATGGACCGGTTTCTCAAACCCTGGCTCGGGGTCCAAAATGGTTTGCTGGCTGACTTCTGGATCCAAACATGAAATCTGTCTGAGGTCAAGAGACTCCTCCTGTCGTAAAGCCTCACTAGACAAGCATTAATAATACATGGATATCAAGTATCTGATAGGAAGTCAGAACAGCTTCAGTCCTGCTGAACCGGAACCGGGTGCAGTGGGATGTTGGAGCTCCAGGTCTTCGAGGATTGAAGGAGGTTGGAAGATGTTTAGAGAGTCGGACATCGACCCACTCTGGAATCTGAAGCAGTGTGTTTGGAGGCATTACCATCTTGGTGTTTGGGAACAACATGAGGGAACATCTTAAAGGGGAATTCCGGTATTTTTAAACCTTGTTTAACCTCTTCATGCAACAACTCATCTTTCAAATTTCAGAGTGAGACTTCTTCTTGAGCCAGACTTCTGTTTCTGGTTAACCAAAGGTCTATCTCTGTAGGATCCTTTCCGTAATGTTGTCAGACACTTCCAACAACAATATGAACCAGTGGCAGTGAAAACGATTGTGGCAAAAACAACTTTTAGTGGACGTACTTTGATCGGCCCACTTGCCCCAACAGATTACGTTGCAGCCATAGTAGCCGGTTTCGCGACTGCAGACTGAAGTGATCTACCGGAGCAATTCCAAAACTTTTTGTACCTATTTTGCGGTATAAATGATGAATTTGTACACATAGAGCCCAAGTTTAAAAATAAAGGAATTCCCCTTTAAGGTGCTCCTGGTCCTGGAGGCCGTTATGCCACCATGAGGAGCTGCTGACTCCCAGTAGATGCTGCCATGCCAGCACAGATCCACCATGTTGGCAGCAGACATTGTGGGTTCAAGGCTTACTTTGGCGTTCTCCAAACGTAGACATGTCCGGACAGAGGATGAAAGCTGAACGGTTCATCACACCAGATGAGCTTTTTGAAGCTGATGACGAAGACATTTAGTTTAAACCGTGTCAGAGGTGTTGGTGCAATTCTCTGGTCATTTTAAACCAGTAGGTGATCTTAACGCTGTTGTCTCTTTGTCATGTGTTTTCCAGACCTTTCCTCTTGCTACATCGAGTCATTTAGTTATTTTTGGACTCCTGCAGTTCAGGCATCGACTCTTTGGCCTCATCGTCACGCTGGTCGCTGAAGACACACTAAAAGGTGATGACTGTCAGAGCTCTTTAGTCATCAAGGTACTTCAAGGAGTGTTTCTCATGTGTTCTCATGTTCAGACGGTCTGGTTAAAGAGTCTGGACCGGTCGCAGGTTCGATCCCTGCGACAGTTCATCCTCCAAAAGCTTGAAACTCCTTCTCAAGCCTCCTCCTCTCCTTCACTTCATCTCCCCGCCTCGATGACTAAGATGGATTCAACTGGTGAAATCAATAAGAGATCAGAGCTTTCACCTTTTCAGCTTTCTGGATTCACTTGCTCAGTCGAGTCCATTCATAGTATTTTGTAGACTGAAACACCGGACGGAGTTTTGTTCTCAATATGAACCACATCAACAAGATTAACTTCAACTGCAGCTTAACTTAAAGCTGTAGTACGCAAGGTTGTTATGTACAGGGTTCCCACGGTCATGGACCACCTGGAAACGTTAGAGAGCATCGAACATTAGTGCATATAGTTTTGAAAATGGCTGATTGTTGATCCACTTCAGATCAGAAATGTCCTGATAGTTTCGGTCCTAAGAGATAGTTGGAGCAGAAATCAGATCTGGACCTTCACACCACATGTTCAACGGAGAACAGAGACTCTGATGGATACTGGTCCTGGATGGATACTGGTCCTGGAGATGCTGCTGCAGGTCCTGGAGAAGTCCTGGAGTCTATCTGTCCTTGACCTCAGTCAGTTTACTGTCATGGAGTTTTGGAGAAATGACTTTCCATTGTGCAAGTAGAATAATAGTGAATCAGAGCCAGTCAGCCGATCCCTCCATCCTCCATCCTCCATCCCTCCTTTACTTCTTTCTCTCTTTCTATTACTGACTTCCAGCTTTCCGCTCCGTCACAATAAAGTGACTCATCTATGATTCACGGCATCAATGATTGAGTTATGATGATTGAGACGATGCGATGCCGCTTTGTCGCTTTGAACGGGTTTGAAGTGTCTGAGGGCTGTGGAGCTGACCCCACACATACATGAACACAGAAAAAAAAAGGTTGCACATCGTAGTGTGTGGGGGGGGGGGGGGTATGTTTTTATATTGTTGTATGAATTATGTGTGTTATGTATGTGTGTATTTGAGTTGTGTGTGTGTGTATTATGTGTGTGTGGGTGCATACAGTGTGCATGTGAAAGTATGTACTGTATGTTAAAGTGTATGTGTGTGTGTGTGTGTGTGTGTGTGGTTTTGGCAAGGCCCGGTATTTTCCACCTTCACACATTTAATTATTCAGGACGGTATTGTTCAGTTCAGCTGGAGCAGCTGTCACCTCTGAGCTCGTTATAGGGGTGTGTGTGTGTGTGTGTGTGTGTGTGTGTGTGTACGGAGGGTCGCTGTTGTCATGGGAAGAAAAACAAGCACAAAGTTAAAGTTTTTCTTTTACTCACTTGAACTGACAGCACTTTCACATACTTGAACACAGAGAGGTTGTACCTGGGTGAGCACAACACACACACACACACACACACACACACTCACACACACACACACTCACACACACTCACACACACACACACAGTGTGTGTAGTTGGTCTCAGGTGGTTGAACAGAGAGGATACAGATCGATTTTTCTACTTCTCTCTATTGTTTGTCCATAGTGACATTTAACATCCTGTTATGTGACATCCTGTTACGCTGTCACCTACTGTGACGTTCTCCAATACTGAGACGAGCCAAGCAGGTATTGACCCAATATCTGATCAATAATATCACTCAGTCCTACTCATTCATTTGGTTACATAATCTCCAAAACACCAAAATAAATTCCCATACCTGAAGTTCACCAATCAAAACTCATCTGTTTCTACTGAACTGATCATTTAATCACTGATACATCTGATTGATTTAGTGTTTAGATCATGTAGCTTGTTAGCTAGCTAACCATAGTATCTGGTCAGCTAACCATCACTGTCTTGTTGTTAACACATCTGGTTAGCACAGGGTGACCAGACGTCCCCATTTTCCAGGGACAGTCCCCGTTTTTGGTGGCCTGTCCCCGGCTGGAGCTGTCCCCGGAAATGTCCCCGTTTTTAACTGTGCGTTAAAAACAGACCGCAAAGTGAAATAATATTTTACGTGGCAAGAAAGACGGGGCAGCAGAGCCTACCGGTTGGTGGTCGGCCTCCCGGAACGTCCCTACTCCAGAGTCCCCCAGAAATGAGCCCAATCTCCCTGACTCCCGGAAAGGAGTTAATCTCCCGACCAAAAAAACCCCCAAAAAACAACGCACGAGTTACGCACTTCGGCACAACAACAGTGCGGAATGTGATGTTCGGTGATGTGATTTCGGGATTTAGCGAGCCAAATGGAACACGGAGCCAAAAAAAGAAAATACTCTACACTGTTATCATCAGACCACCATGGATATGTTCGTGAGGTGAGAGGCAGTAAAAAAACAAGCCGACTATGGCACACTGCACTGTGTGCAATTCTAGCTTTCTAGCTTTTCAGTCGCGGGCGGAGGTTTAAATGACTGCAAAAGATATGTTGAGGTAAACTCAGTTTAAGCTAGCCTAGGTAGCGATACACATTGCAAAGCAGCCCGTTAGTACAGAGGGAGGCTTAAATTAGCCGATGTCAATATAATCTAAAACGTTTTTGTCTGTAAATCTACAGTGGGTCAGTGGGTATGTGCAGGGGTTAAAGTGGGCCGGAACGATCCGGAACGGCGTTCCGGCACCTTCGATTAATAAGTAAATAAATCTGATCAGGCAGTTTCATACATAATAATGTCAAGCGAGTTCATTTTCGTGTGCTGCAGCCTGGCGTTGCTTCCAGCTGCCCCTCCTCTCCGTGTAGCCTCCTCTCTGAGGCCACATCCACAATAATACGTTTTCGTTTTTTTTAAACTAAACGATCTCGGTCCAAACAAGTGTTATAGCACCGTTTCAGAAATTATCTCCGTCCATAAAAACGCATATCACGTTACCACTCACCTACACTGAGCATGCGCGTGCCGGTGTAAACAGGAAGCAGATTGTCTGCTCTGCTTAGTTGCAGAAAATATCGTTATGCAGAACAGCAATGGAGAAAAGTAGAGCAGAGATGTCTTTGTTTGGACGGACGACGAGGTGGAGCTGTTACTGAAAGTAACTAACGAGTATAAGGCGGTAAATATTGTTATTTGTCACAAAGTACTTGGCAATTAAATATTTACAGTGGAGCACCCTAGTATTATTTAATAATTAATTTAGGAAAGTGTGTGGGTGCCCCCCCAACCGGTCAGCTACCACCACAAATAGAATCTAATTCTGTGGGAAACACTGTGTACACTATGTGTTGTTGAAGTTATCTGATTCATCAAATGTCTTAAATAAATAATAAATAAACAATAATTATTATGAGGTGAGTCATTTTTCGCCCGCTGCACCGCTAGACCAGATCTTAGGGTTCCCCCACCTGCCAAATCCCACTTTAACCCCTGGGTATGTGTGATATGACTAGATTACCAGGCTATAGGCTGCTGTGTTGTTCTTTATGCAGGGACAACAGCACGTTAGGGAGGCTAAACGTAGGAGAGCACTTAGGACATCGGGCAAGTCTTTGATACTGGACGGGATAGTACGCGGGACCGCGTTACTAAGGCAGGTTGGTTTAGAGTTCAGTCAAGCTTCAGTTAAGTTAATAGACATAAGGGGAAATAATAATCTACTCGTTATAAAATTAACGATTAGAATAGTGGTGTAGTTTTCTTGTGATTGCAGTATTGACGGTGGAAGATGGTGAAAAGAAGAGGGTGATGCACTAAAGACACAGTAGGCTAAGTGAGAGACCAGAAAGCCGTGAGTATTAGGCCTGGTTGGTTTAAAGTTCAGTCAAGGTTCTTTTAAGTTAATAGGCATAAAGGGGAAACAATAGCCGTTATGGATTATAAAATTAAAGTGCACTGACAACAAAATGGCTGCTAACATGGATGGTAGGCATATAATATATTAGTTATAAGTAATTCTTATTTTTGTAGTGTCATCAGGATCAAACATCAGGAACAGAGAGATTTCATCAATCACACAGAGAATGAGTAAGTGATAACATTGCATATTTTAATGATATATTGACCGCCGAACTGGAAATGTCCCCGGTTTTCATTGCAGAAATCTGGTCACCTTACGTTATTACAGACTCCAGCATGGATCAGATGGTTGGTAGCAGGTTGGTGATAAAGCCTCTGTAGACAATCTGGTCAGTAAAAGAGTTTAAATCTCCTAAAAGCAGAAGATCTTTTTAAACGGTGAAATCTCATTTTGGGGTCGAACCCTCCAGACTGACGACTCTCCTCTCATCCCTGATAACAGATGGATGGAAAACATCCAAGGATAATTGGAGGTCAAAAGCTTGGCTGCCGTGGTTACCGTTTCTCAGGTAACTGATGTCCCTCTCTTCTTCATCATCCTCTTCCACCTCTCTTCACTTCCCTGCCCTCCTCATACTTTCTTCTTCTATCCTTTCATTTTCCTCAGTTCCTCTCCTCCCTTTCTCCTCTTCTCTCCTTTCATATTCTCCTCTCTCCCCCCCACGTCTCCTCATACTTTCTTGTCCTCTCTTATCCTCTCCTCCTCCCTCATTTCATTTCATTGCTTTTACATTTCTCCATCTCTTCACCTCTCCTCCTGTGTTTTTCTCCTCTTCTATATTTTCTTTTCCTCATCTTCCTTCCCTGCACTTCCCTCTTCTCCTCCCTTGGTCTTTTTCCTTTCCTTTTTTCTGCTACCAGTGATTGCTGGTTCAATCAGAAACATGTCTGGAGGTGAGAATGGATCAGTCTACATTATGACGTTTACATTTCAATGCTATCTGTGCTTGAGCACAATAATAAATCACTAATAAACAATAATAAACTAATCTCCTATATTTAATCTTCCATCTTGTTTTGGTCACAATCGTTTTTACATCACTGTAAACCTCAAATAGAAGTTTACATTCAACATCACATGATGCTCTTATTCAAGATGACAGACAGACAGACAGACAGACAGAGAGACAGACAGACAGACAGACAGACAGACAGACAGACAGACAGAGAGACAGACAGACAGACAGACAGAGAGACAGACAGACAGACAGAGAGACAGACAGACAGACAGACAGACAGACAGACAGACAGATGTTTCCTCCTCTAGCTGGTTGGTCTCCAGGTGAGAACAACAACATTCACCAAATAACCGACGAGACGCCTGAAAACGTCTCAGTCCTCTCAGTCCAGCTACAGGAAACCACCCCAAAACACAAGGCATTGTGGGTAGAAGGAGACGGATGTTGACATCTGGACTTGCTACCCCCGGGCAGCATCAGACAGAGACATGGCCAGGGAGCTCTCTGGCTGGGAGGCTGGTTTATCTGTTGTTGCACTATAAACTAACCCCCCCCCCCTCCCGCTCGGCGCCTCCTGCCAGGCCGCCACGGAGCTCCACAGCTTTCCAGCTCCAATCTGACTGGCGAGCTCTCCAGGTCAGCTGACAGAACAAACACATGGAGAACCAGCCCACCGGCTTGATCCTCTCCTCACCCCACCCCTCACCCCTCACTCCCCCAATTTTAGCTTTGAGTTTTTACTAGACATCCACATTTCATGCTTTATTGTATTATTTATAACAGATAAAACCATTTCTCTATTTCTCTGGTGTTCTGTGTTGGTGTGGCCCGGGAATCCCAGAACCTGAATTGATAAAAACCTGTGATTCTCTCAACAAAGCGACAGCACAGGAAGGCAGATGAGAACAGGGGAAGCTTTGGAGCGATCCCTACCGCGATGGCCAAGCCGTGGTTCATGGCATTACCATTTAATCCAGAGTCTTCAGGAAATGGTTTTAAATTCAGGACATGGTTGGAGCAGACTGGATCGATGCTCGGGCGCGAGGGGCTCGCTGCTCAGCCAAACATCGATTTTGTGGTCTGGGCTTTAGAAGGCAGGTTAGACATGGGCATCCTCCAAAACAATTCAGATGAATTGAAGAGACTGTATGGGCAGCCATCTTTCTTCTTCAGCTCATATCAGAGTTCAGATTTTTTCAGTGCAGACAGAAAGAAGAGGAGGCTGTGAGCGTGAAGAGGAGTTTTATGTGCTTCCCTTTCAAGCACTTCTTAATAGGTGGAAAGACAGCGAGCCTGAGGAGACCTCATATCTCCACCTTTTATGTCTCTTTAACACCAAGATGAGACTAAAGCATTTTCTCCTGTTTCTCCAATTCAACTCAGGAGAAACAACCACCAAAGCTCATGTTGATCTGATCAGATCTCCAGATCTTATTTAACAGATCTTTATTTAACTCTCCTATATGAAACCATGAGATCAGAGAAAGATCTCAAAGAAAACTCAATACTGTTGCATCTTCCTGTTGAAGCCGCGAGGCCAGCAGCCATATGGTAGGAGCTGGTTACACATGGTAGCATCTTCACATTGATCTCAGAAGGTCTCCAGGATCCTTCCTCCTGTGCCTCCTGGTGGCTCATCCCACATCATTGCTACGTCCTGGGTTTGTCAGGCCTTCTCTCTCATCTGGTCTTCCCTGTCTCACTCTACTGCTACCGATCAAATAAAGCCATCAAAGAATCCATTCTGCCTCCGTTGTCTCCTCGTTGCTGTTCGGGGGTTTTAGGAGAAACAATTCAGATGAAGGTGATCACAGAATTGAGATGTCTGCTATTTCTTAGGAGATGAAGAAAAGACGCTGAGCAAAAGATTTTTCCTCTGGGCGTGCAAGACATGCACATGTACGTGCACGCACACACACACACACACACACACACACACACACACACACACACACACACACACACACACATGCACACACACACACACAATGTCTGTGGCTCCCTCCTCTCTCTCTGTGGCTCCACATTAAACTCTCCCAGTCTCATAATCTGCTGCAGCAGGAACTATAAACCAGCTGCTTGAAACCAGTTAGCACTGAGTGGGACACGACTGGAGGACTCAAGGGGGTACACGGTACTCCTATGGTCACCACAGCATTGACACCCTAGTGGGCGTTCTTTACTGTCATTATGGGGACGATGCGTTCAGGTACGAGGAAGAGCTGAGCGCCGTCTGCAGCACTGAAGCCCCATAACCCCAGTAAAGTGTCATGGTTGTCATACAGGTGACGACACATATGTACTGCCTGAAAGGTTTTCTTGAAAGCAATCTACAAACATAACAACAAAAAACTCAGAAGCCAAGAAATATCGCAAACTAGCTAAGTTAGTATACCAACCAATAAAGCATGGCAAGCCGTGCATTATGGGATATCAGCATGGTCGGAACTAGTTTTTGACTGGCTGAAAATACAAACTGTATCATAAATATTTGTGAATATCTCGTTCCCAGAGCTAGAAGGTTGTGATGCCAAGCGATCTGTCAACTGTAGTAAGCAGACAACGCCCCCCACTGCCCCAAACACCACCTTCAGATTAAAGGTGCATTAAGAAATCTATGACCTTTACTGACCTTTGCAGGAGACCAGTAGGAATTGCTAAAACATTGATAGCGCTTATCTCCACCTACCAAGATCTCTGGCATAGCCCCGCCCCTAGCCACTCCCTTGAGCTACGGTGGCCTGTAATGAACATAAACAATAAAGAGTAGACATCCAACAGAAATGTCTAGTGAAGAGGTAAAATATCACCAGTGATAAAACTGCTCTGACATTTGTTTTTTTGGCTTGAAAAGAGGCTAAAGGTGTGTTGTGACGCGGCTTCATAATTCAGTGTTACAGTCCAAAACCCTCTGCATCTATTTGGGAATGAATCATTCATAACTCCAAAGTATAGAGGGCTTTCAAATGCTTTCAGAAAGCTCGCCTTCTGGCAGCCATATTGGAGGTCCACAGCTCTTGTCTGCTGGTTGAGTCATTGGTATTGTTCAACAACCATATCAACAGTATCACCATCATTTTGTGCTTTGGGGCAGAAAAAAATCAAACTTTTCGCCCCATCTTAAGTCTCTCTGGATACCAAAATAGCTTCCTACTTCAGCCGATAAAGGCTTGCAAACCTCTGACCTTCTCCACAACTGAATATTGCATGCGACTGGGCACGCTGTCAAGCATTAAAGTTATTTTTGCGAATTCCTTAAATGTAAAATGAGTGCAAAAGCAAGCACAGGGGACGTCATCCAACACCGAGCTCTTTAATTCCAGACAACTAAAGCCAAACAGCTCCATGGACAGGGTGTTAATGCACAAACTGCTGCCAGCTGCAGACAGAGGCTCATAAATAGATAGTGAGCTCCTCCAACAAGGCAAACATTTTGATAAGATGGCTCCAGGCTACGGGATTATACTGGGGGGAAAGTTTCTGAGCTGTTTTCAACCCATTCTTGTATACTTGGCTGAGGAGGAGTAATAGGGGCTAAATGCAGTCAAACCTTGTACTGTCTCCCAGGCCTCCGCTCAACTAGACTACCAATTCAAACGGTTCAATTCACAATTAGATCTTCTCTCTGGTGGAATTACACCTCAAAACACAATTCTTCAAAGCTAAAAATCCATTTCAGAAGGAAAACCATTACCTGGAGGTCCAAGTTGGCAGCTTGACAGATGGAGAGTCAGAGGACGGGTCGCACTATTGCAGATATCTAAAATATAGGAAGTCAAGTCTTTAAAAACATTCTCTCATGTCTTTGGGTGAAATCAATCGAACCTGGAGCCGAACAAGCGTGGATGCTGCAGGACTCAATAACGGTACTGGGCTGTCTGAGGCCACTAATGCTACCACTGTCTCCACTGTACCACCTTTAAAGGCTGACATACGTATTTATGTGATACATTCATAGTGTATATCATAATAAATTAGTTTATTAAGTTTAAGAATATTTTAAGAGGAAAAATTGAAGGCCTTTCTGAAAGTGGTGGTGGTTGTTTGCCTCATGATGTGATAGTTTACGTTTATTTACCACATGGGAATCAAACCCTTAACCCTGGCAGTGTCTTAATCCAAAAGCTCCCTCCCAAAGCTACAGACGAGACCTCAACTCTCATCCAGTCAATACAAGACCCATCCTGGAGTCGCTCCATTGATCCATTGATCACATTTCCTGTTGGATACCTGTTAAAGCTGCACTCGGCAGGATTTCCTTGTTAACCTCCGGTCGTCTTCTCAGTCCAAACACCACGACCGGACCGATCTCCACACTTCATCTTAATGCTGTGCCAGCGCAGGACAAACATCAGAACCGACCAGCATTCGCTCTATTGGGACAAATAATCACAATATTTGGGGGCGGAGCCGAAGTCACCATGACGTGGCGGTGCTCTTCCAAGATGGAGTTCATGTGGGGCCATATTTAGAATATCAAACTTGATTACATGTTAGTGTTCGCTCGTTGTTAGAAAAAATATTGTTTTGACTTTCACATTTGACATTCAACGGACCCAGACCATTAATTTCCCCCATAGAGAAATTGGTCGGTATACACACATCTATTATTATTATTATTAATATTTATTATTATGATTATTATTATTATTATTATTATTATTATTATTGGAATCAACACATACTACATAGAGCAGGGAACAGATTTACGCCATAAGAAAAAAATACATAAAATAAAATGACAGTGTATATCTGAAATAAATTAATGCTTTTATAACAACAATGAGTTACTTATCAGGTTATAAATATCTGTCACTGGGTAGTAAAGCATTACTAAAGACAAACATTACATACAGACTTTCTGTAGGAACCCATACAGTTAACATCATGTTTTATTCATTTTTATTATTCTATTATTTTAAGTAATGCTTAATAAACTATATATGTGTTAGATTGTTGACAAACAGACAAAGAAAAGAGCGCCACCTACAGGAACTCAAACTCCATCAACAGGAAATCCAAGGAGAAAGACGTCACAGTACTGGACACACTGTTTGATTGACAGGTGATCTCTGGGAAGAGCAGTGAGGAACACCACAGTGAGGGACACCACAGTGAGGAACACCACAGTGAGGAACACCACAGTGAAGAACACCACAGTGAGGAACACCGCAGAGAGGAACACCACAGTGAGGAACACTACAGTGAGGGACACCACAGTGAGGAACACCACAGTGAAGAACACCACAGTGAAGAACACCACAGTGACAAGGAACCTATGGATTACCACTTGAGTGCTTTGAAACATTCATATTCTAACAATACGGTAAAATAACCTGAGATTAGAGGATCAACTTTCCGGTGATATTCGTCGACGTGGCCGTGTGTCGCAGTCAGTCGGCCAGACGGCGGACGGCCGGCAATCTCCTGTCAGTAGAATTCATTGGCAGCATATGATGAGGCCATATGGGCTATTAACAAACCCAACCTCTCTGCAGATGGAGGGATGGGTGGATGGAGAGAGAGAGAGAGAGGTGTGGGTGTAATTGACCCAGCCATATGGAATAGAAGCAGATAAAAATGGAGAGAAATGGAAATAGAGGGAGGGGAAGGGATGGATGGATTTGGCAGATCTTCCTGACCTGTTAGCACATCCTTTTAGCATTCATTACAGAGAGACATAAATGGTTGGAGGAAGGGACCCGGAGAGAGAAGGATGAAGGAGGGAAGGAGGGATATAGGGAAGTGTAGAAGGCTTTCAGGTGACATAACCCCCCTCAGGCGGCCATGTTGGAGGTCCTCAGCTCTGATCAGCTGATTGTGTTTCTGTCTGTCTCAACAGAATTGAATTTCTGTTGAACTGATCATTTCATCACTGATCCATCTGATTGATTTAGTGTTTAGATCATGTAGCTTGTTAGCTAGCTAACCATAGTATCTGGTCAGCTAACCATCACTGTCTTGTTGTTAACACATCTGGTTAGCACACTAGCTAACGTATCTAGTAGAAGCTAGCGTTAGCAGTGGCTAGTAGTCCCATGTTACCAGTAATTAAACTAGCCTGCTGGCTAGTTAGCTAGCTACCAGTTAGTTCAGGTTAACTAGCTGACTCTTCTCCAGCTCCAACTCAGAGTGTTTTGGAGTAGAGACTAGGGCTAAAGACAAGACAGTTTACTGAGTCACAGTAACCTACATTTGGAGACAAATCTACCTGATCACACTGATCACTTTTACTGAGAACGTTACTGGATGATCTACAGACACACCACAACAACCTGGTTCAGACAGTCAACTGGTTCTACTGACACATTACTAACTAACAGACTGATCTTGGATCAGATGGTTGGTATTTATTATTAGTTTTAATATTATAATGTTACTCACAGCGAGAGCTGGAGATGAATGGAGGGATGGATGGAGACAGAGATGGAGGTATAAGTGGTTCGACCATATGGACTATTAACATCTCATACCACAGAAGGAGAGACAGCGGAAGGGGGAGAGAAAGAGGGATGAGAGATGGAGGGATGGAAGGGAGGTTTAAGTGTATGTGGTCAGGCCAGATGTGCTTTAACAGCTGCCACCATAAAATGAAAGAGAAGCTTTACTTCCCTGCAACTGTCAGGGACAATTTTATGTAAACTGCTGAAAGGTTGCACAAAATAAAATGCAATAAAATGGCCTGAACGTGGACCAGTTGGATCTGGCTCGAGTTTCCGACTGGGAATTCCGACTTGAATGACTGTTCTATTGCACTTTTCCGTGTCGGAGGTTGTTTATTTCCGAGTTCCGAGTGCAATGGAATGCACCATATTCCTTCCTGTAATTAGCAGCAGTGGTTTCTTAATCCCTTAATATTAAAAAATCCCTTATGGAAGTTGTGGGTAATAATAGTTTTGTCCCAATCTGAAATGTCACCTCAATTTGACCGATTTAATCCATCTGTAAATCAGGTCTAATTCGTCCTCTAATCAGCAGTGGTGGGACTTAATTAGTATTAAGAATTGAAATGTTATATAAATATTAAACCTTCGTCCCCCTGATTTAACCTCAGCAGTCGATCCACATGCTACCTACATCAGGTACAAGGCGGTGGGTCTGTAATACTGACAGCAGGCTTCAACCGGGTCCTCTTTCTCACCCACGGAGGTCTATTTCCTCTCCTCCCTCCTCTCCACTCCTTCACTCTCCTCCTGCTGAGATAGAGATGAAGAGACGGAGGAGGAGGAGGTTAGCCATCTGTGGATGAGGTGCATGCAGGGAGGAACAGATTGGAGGGTAGAAAGGAAGGAAGGAAGGAAGGAAGGAAGGAGGGAGACAAGAGGGAGGGAGGATAAAGGGATGTGAAAGGGAGGAAAGAAATGAGGAAGGAGAAAATAGGGGGGACGAAGGAGGTAGGGAGTGGAGATAGGAGAGAAGAGAAGAGGTGAGGGACAGTGAAAGAAAGGCAAGAGAAGGAGGAGGGAGGATGAGGACAAGGGGAGAGAGGAGATGGAGGAGAGAAGGAGAGAAAAGGAAGGATGAGGGAGGAGGAAAAATAGAGGAGAGGAAGGTGGGGCAAGGAAAGGGGGAGGGAGGAGAAGAGAGGCAGAGAGGGAGGGAGCTGCTAAAAGCCTATATGGCTCTATACCAGCCTCCCTCCTCCTCCCTCCCCCCTGCTCCTCCTCCTCCCCCTCCCCCCCCCTCCTATTTGTTGGGGAGCTAGCTGAGCTGGTTTTCAGGAATCCTCGCAGCTGTTTGAGGAAACAGCGGCGCTAGCATAATGAGCTAATTAGCCGCGGCGCTATCGGAGCTTCAGAAGAATGGTAATGACAGTCAATGCTAATTTCAAATCTTTAATCTCCCAGAACTTCGACAAGGAAAGAAAATGTTTCTTTCTCCCATAATGACTGAATCTGTAAGAGTCTTGTACCAAAACAGTTCAGAGTTTACTACAACTACAACAACATTAGAGAAGCTTCCCTGCTAATAAAGCAACGTTACAAGCATGTATAAGAAGGAGGTCGGGGTCAGAGGTCAAATAGGGAGTTGTTGACGCCACGTCTGCTGACTGTAATCCATTACAGATTACTGATATAAGGAATCGTACTAACCGACAGTACTGATACAGAGGAAGCAGGACTTCAATACCCACTGTGGTGTTCTTCACTGTGGTGTTCCTCACTGTGGTGTTCCTCACTGTAGTGTTCTTCACTGTGGTGTTCTTCACTGTGGTGTTCCTCACTGTAGTGTTCCTCACTGTGGTGTTCCTCACTGTAGTGTTCTTCACTGTGGTGTTCCTCACTGTGGTGTTCCTCACTGTGGTGTTCTTCACTGTGGTGTCCCTCACTGTGGTGTCCCTCACTGTGGTGTTCCTCACTGTGGTGTTCCTCACTGTGGTGTCCCTCACTGTGGTGTTCCTCACTGTGGTGTTCCTCACTGCTCTCCCCAGAGATCACCTGTCAATCAAACAGTGTGTCCAGTACTGTGACGTCTTCCTCCTTGGATTTTCTGTTGATGGAGTTTGAGTTCCTGTAGGTGGCGCTCTTTTCTTTGTCTGTTCAGCCACGGTGGCTATCGCTGCTCATGATAACTACCCAGTTCTTCTTCTGTTGAAACGTAAAACCTGGTAGACCTGGTAGAGGTTGATCACTGTTGAGGTCCAGAGATCATGACCTGGTAGAGGTTGATCACTGAATCACTGGATCTAGTGTGTCAGTTAATGTCAGACACACTTTGAACAATCAGGGCATCCATTGAATGAGTGAATCTAATTTCTAACTATCTTACAACACTGGTTCATACAGGAAGTGGGTGAAGGGAAAGTCACAAAGGGACATTTTGAAAGCTGAGATATTTTGAAATGTAAATTGAATGAATGCAGCTTGGCTTCCTAGTGTTAAGAAGAGAGGCGGGTTGTTAAAGGAAGATGTGGAAGAGGAAGAAGGTCAGTCAAGACTTTGGTTTTCAGTCTGAGACGAAGAAGAACAGAAGGAACGAAGAAGAACGGGAATAAAACCGTGAACGCTTGTTTTATCTTTCACATAGTAGATAACACCTATTTACAGCAGCAGTAGTAGGGCCGTGGCCCCATTTGATTCCCATTGTTCTTTATTCCTCCTCCTCAATTGGCTTCAGCCTGCAGGCTCAGAAACAAAGACGACAGCGTTTATCTGAACGTAAAGATTAGTCACCTCAAACGATTGAAACAGACGAAGAAGATAACGAGATAATCAACCCGTTATCACAAGAAAACAAAAGGTCGTTTCCTCTTATTACTTATATTGTTGCCATGGCAGCATGCATAGACGGCGTCTTGACAACTGTAGCAACTGATTTAAGCTGAAAATGTCAGATCAAGGAGTACCCGTTATTGATCAACGCATCACTCCCATTGATCAACTCCCAAACCCCACAGAGCAGTGTGTGTATGTCATGGTCCACGCTTGTGAATTTAAACAGAATGGTGGCGTCCAAACACGTTAGCAAACTAATGTTAGCTGCTGTCAGTCAGTTCGACTCATTTTTGATTTTTGTTACGCTATATATTAATCTACTCTTCCGCTCGCGTACAGTACACGTACAGGCTCGTGCTGTAATGGAAATCGGCCTTTTGTTTTCTCGAGATAACGAGATAAATTAACCCGTTATCACGAGAAAACGAGCTTTGTGATCTCGAGATAACGGCATTAAAAAAAAATTATTGCAAGCACGGCCGTTCTGGGCTTCCGTACTGGGTAGAGCTCGAATGTGATGTAAATCCAAAATGGCCGCCGTGGGACTGAGGTCCTCTGTGATGTTATGAAGTAGACAGCCAATCACAGTGTCTCTCTGTGACGTAATGAACCCAATAGCCAATCACAGTGTTTCTAAACAGGGCAGTACGTGCAGTGTTGAGTGTTGAGCCTCAGGGTGGACCACATGGATCCTTCATTAGAAATATTTTACATTCATAAAATGTTCGGGAGCTGCAGGAGAACACGATCTGATTGGTTGTTGGTTTTGTTATTTTCAGTTTTGTTTGTGTCTCAGGAGGCTTGAAGCTGATCAGCAAACTCCTCCGTCTCCTCCTCTTTTCTCATTCCTCCTCTTACCCTTTCCTCTCACAAATCACTTTATTACAAAACAAAAGTCGAGTGTCTCAACCAGCGAGTTTCCGTTTACCTTCAGACGGCTGAAACACTCCTCGTTGAGGGCGGAGCCGGCGTGCAGCAGTGGCGCGTAGTAGAGTGCAGGAAAACCTCACTTCGCTGTATTCTATTTCTATTCTGTTTTGTCTTTGCTGTATCCTGTTGTTGCTACGGTAACCCAGTGTCCTCACAGGGATCAAGTGTGTGTGTGTGTGTGTGTGTGTGTGTGTGTCATATCAGTAGGGGTAGAGGTTGGTGGGCTGCTACTGAGGCATCCTGGGAAAGAGGAAGTGTTTCCCACGCTGATAGATCAATCAGAGGCTGCGTCCAATATGAGGTCACAGAGGTCACTTCCTGGTCTGATAGCGCAGAGGGAGGAAGAGGAGTAGTGATGTCATGGGAACCGGACTACGACGACATGATGACTGCACTGTATCACATAAAAACTGGTTTTGTCATCTTCTTAATTTAACCTTTATTTAAAGGTACAACAGCACAAAGTGACCATGTGACGTCTTTCTCCTTGGATCTTCTGTCGATGGAGTTTGAGTTCCTGTAGGTGGCGCTCTTTTTTTGATCACTGTTGATCACTGTTGAGGTCCAGAGATCATGACCTGCTAGAGGTTGATCACTGTTGAGGTCCAGAGATCATGACCTGGTAGAGGTTGATCACTGCTGAGGTCCAGAGATCATGACCTGGTAGAGGTTGATCACTGTTGAGGTCCAGAGATCATGACCTGGTAGAGGTCGATCACTGTTGAGGTCCAGAGATCATGACCTGGTAGAGGTCGATCACTGTTGAGGTCCAGAGATCATGACCTGGTAGAGGTTGATCACTGTTGAGGTCCAGAGATCATGACCTGGTAGAGGTTGATCACTGTTGAGGTCCAGAGATCATGACCTGGTAGAGGTTGATCACTGTTGAGGTCCAGAGATTCAGAGGAACATCTCCTGGATGGACTGCATGTTGAAGCTCATCAGCAGTTTGACTTGGATTCTATAGCTGCAATGAAGCTTTTTGTTTTTGGCTAAACACACACACACACACACACACACACACACACACACACACACACACACACACACGCACACACACACACGCACACGAATAACACACTCTCACACTCACACAAGTGCATAAGAAAACACACAGATGGAAACATAAATACATGGACACACAGAGACACAGATGCAAGTGAACCACACACACCGGCTGTGATCGGTGCTGGAGGCCTTGCCAACGTCTGCCAGATGTACCAGTGGACAGGAGTGACACACACACACACACACACACACACACACACACACACACACACACACACTCTGTCTCTCCCCATAGTAGAACACCATCTGCATGGCCATATGTCAATAACAACTCAGCTGGAGTCACACACACACACACACACACACACACTTTGTGCATGCAAAAAAGCACTCATACACACACAAAAACACACAGAGCCACCCACCACACACACTTTGTGTAAACACTTTGGTGCTCACACATACACACAAACTCAGAAACACACACAGCCATCTGACATGCACACACACACACTCTCTCTCTCTCTCTCTGTCTCTCTCTCTCTCTCTCTCTCTCTCTCTCTCTCTCTCCGGAGGCCAGGTGTAAACAAGCTAGTCTCCCAGCAGATGTGTTCTCTGTCATTCTGCATATTGTTCCACTGGACTGGCTGTGTGTGTGTGTGTGTGTGTGTGTGTGTGTGTGTGTGTGTGTGTGTGTGAGAGAGAATTTCCACTGTACAAAAGAAGAAAGAAAGAAACAGCAGTGAGTTTGTTCTGTGCATTCATTCTTGTGTGTATATGTGTGTGTTTAAATTGGTGTGTGTGTGTGTGTGTGTGTGTGTGTGTGTTTATTTCTCAGCTCTGTCACCCTGACGCCTCTAAATCCCTCCTCGGCTGCTCTGGACCGGCTCACACACGCACACACACACGCACATACACACATACACACACACACACACACACACACACACACACACACACACACACACACAGTCTGGAGCAGATTGACAGTGAAGAAGAGCAGGAGGTTTTTATATGCAGCATCAACTCACATCTACAGTCTGAGTTTTAAAAGTGACGTTGACCAAACCGAAGTTAGAAAGAGTCACGGACAGAACGGACACAACGGACAGAACGGACACAACGGTCAAAAGGTCAAAGGGTCAAACAGCGTCCAGGTCGGTGGCCAGCGTGACCTTTTTTCTTTTTGGTAACCTGACACCTTTTTATTTTCTGTTGCTTTTTCCAGTTTCGGTTCTTCACACCATTTGAATGTCAGTTTGAGGCTCGAACCCGCGGGGACGTCTGACACTGCGACAGATGGAGCAGGGAGGAGCAAAGCATGCTGGGGATTTGAACCTACGGTGGGCTGTCAAACTGTGACTTGGTTTTATTCTCCGAACGGGCCAAAGCCTCAAGACAGGACTTGTAACAGCTGACAGAGGAGGAATCACTTTAAACACAGACACACACACACACACACACACACACACACAATCATAAACACACACACACACACACACACACACACACATACACACACACACACACACACATACATTTACATTCATATGCAGTTTTGCACACACACACTCAAAACATGTACATGGAAATCGTAAAGACACACACATACAGAGACACACAGATACACACACACACACACACACACACTCTAACAGCCTCTCAGCCTCCAGAGAGTTCCAGAGGCCAGGGAACGCTTTGGAAAGTTTTAAGACTGTTTATTTTTGACATTTCTGGGACATTTTTGTCATTTTCCTGAACAGACACACACACACACACACACACACACACACACCCAGAGGACAGCAGAGTGGTGAAGTGTTTTGCCATTCAGTTTCACAACACTTGAACTAAGTTTATTAACCCTTAAAGCGCCAGATGAACTACACACTCTTACTGAGAGAATTACACACTGGTGCATGATGGGAAACAGGAAACAGCAGCAACAGTAGCGGGTAAAGCAACCTGGTACCATGACGACTGATCATGTTGCCATGGTGATGTTATGGATCTGTCTGACCTGTGTGACATTTGGAGACGACAGGAACGTCTTGACATGGAAATTTAATCCGAGATGGACGGAGCAGAGGATGATGGGAATTCATGTAATGCAGAGAGCAGCTGGGCTTCCTCTGGTGATAATACAGGAGAACTTTTATTCTTTAGTTATGGGTATGATGGTGACACATGGGACTAGTATTATTCTTGTACCTCATTCAAACATGATGATGAAATTCGCTGCAATCACTGGATACAAACAAATAAAGGTTTTACAATTCAGTGTTTCCTAATTTCCACATTAGAGTAAATTCAATTAGTAAAATCTAATTAATTACTGTATTTCTTACTGTAGGTAATCTGCGCTGGAATTTTTACTTTCCAAACTACTGACATGGCAGATTCTTACAGGACTAAAATTAGAGGCCGTAATGGTAATCATTACAAATCACTTCATGTTCCCAGGTAATATTAGGCCTGAGGTAGAGCCAAATACAATCTGCCGCACTGAAGTCCCCATAATTCCAGTTGAGAACGTCCCCATAATCCCAGTTGAGAATGTCCCCATAATCCCAGTAAGGAACGTCCCCATAATCCTAGATGAGAATTTCCCCATAATCCCAGTAAGGAATGTCCTCAAGGGTATTATGGGTTTTATCCAACGGTTTCCAACATGTGGACTAACTGTCAAGGTTTCTCCACAGAACTCTACATACTAAAGAATAAATAACAGGCAAAAACAAGATTGCTAACTGTCTTTTTCAGCCACTCCGTCGCTGGCCGTGACCTCTGACCTCCTTGTAGAGATTGGAAAACGAAAAGATCAACTTTCCTTTCGGAGAACAGCAGATAATAACAAAAACGAGTCTTATTTTAATGTTTCATTGTGAGTGTGAAAAAAATAGAATCACATCTGCATTCATTTATCTTCAGTCGACATTTCAGGCCTCTCTCAAGACGTCTTCCTGTTCTCGAGACTTAATGACTGAAACGGTGTGCATGTATTTTTTTATCCTCATCATGAGTTCCATCCCTTTGTCCACACAGAGGTCAGAGGTCAGAGGTCAGGGTGAACCTGCCAGTAGCTCCCAGCCTGGTTTGTTTCCTCCTCCTGACTTTGCTGTTTTGTGCCGATTTTTAATGAAGGGTCATTTTTATCCAATTAACTGTGAAACTGATCCTGAAATTAATTGTATCAGTGTTGAATATCAAGCTGAGCTGAGGCCCAGCAGTGTGACGTGACCTTTAGTTCAAATATTAAGCTCATAAATGTCAGATATAACGACGTTGACATTAAAATACCAATAGATAAATAGGATATAATCTCCATGATCAGTCTGTGTGTTCATGTCTGAATCCCCCATTTGCCTGAAATTGTCTTTCCTATGATGTTGGGACATTTTGGGCCATGTACCATTTGCTGTGGGCGTGTCATGTGGGCGTGGCCACTGGTGAGCTGGGCAATTTCATGGCCCAAATAAGGGATCCCGCTCCCTTTCAGTCTAATGTGAAAATGAACAGGGGTGTAACATAAGTGCCTTTATCTTTGCTTTTGAGGGTTCTTCTATTAAGCATTTGTTGAGATGATTCTGACGGTTTTTAAACTGCAACGAAAAAAATGGCTAGCCATCTTTAGCTTCCAATTCCAGCATTTGGTTGTTAACAAAACGTTTTAAAATATGTAATATCTCCGTCATATGCCATTTCTACTGACATTACTCCACCCATGGGATCCACAGGTGAAAAAATTGATTGAATTGATTGATTGATTGAATCTGAAAGCCCTGAAATGATGACACCACTTGAGAGGAGCACCGCTGCAGATTTCACCTGAGCCGTCTGGAGGTTTTATTCTGGCTGAAGTATGAACCTAACTGCAGGTTTCAGTCTGATCGGTGCTGAGAGCTGCTGGAGAGGAACACCACAATTTACCGTTCCCTCCTGTTGGAGGAGGTGTGGCCCTATTCATCCAAACATCCATCATGCCCCGTGATGCCAGCGACACCCACTTCTAACCCCCCCCCCCCTTTCTTTTGTTTCCTTTCGTTTAACAGCACAACAGTTACATCACATCCTGTGGGTTCGTCACTACTACAATTAATCTAGATGACACATGTTCTTCCCCTAACCCCCCTAACCCTTAGAAGGGAATCAGTAACTTGATGTGCGTTGTTCTACTGTTTCTTTATTGTTTTCTCAGGCCTCTTATGTCTTACTTTTAAATTATCCATAGGATTAAAAGTGATCAAAATCACAGAAGCCCCACCCCTTCACTGGATATACACCACACTAGATTTTGAATGATGCTCCTTTACTCCTTTACTCCTTTTCACCCATGCAGTCCTTTCCATCCAAGAAACTTTGAGACTTCGTTCACATTTCCTGCTCAATTCTGCCATAGCCATATCCCATCCCAATATCGACTGACAGTGATGATCAGAGGATCAATAACATCATTTGGTTCCCGTCTGTCTTCCAGTTTTGACCCCAAATACCAATCAAGTGTCTGTCTGTCTTTCTGTCCATCGTTGTGTCTCGTATGATTTACTTGTTGTCGTGTCAAATTCTGACGTGAGCGTTCAACTCCAATGTAGGTCACCTGACTCAGGATCAGATGTTGCGCCACAGATCCACCAGGTCCAGATGGGAAAAGTTTCTTCTACTGTTGGAAGCCACAGGATTGGAGAAGCAGCTCAAAGCCTTAGTAGTTTTATAGCACCCCCCCTCTCCTCCCAGTGCTCTGAACGCTGCATTATCTTGTACAACAGATATACCACAGAGAGAATCTTAAAAGAAGAATTTCCACAGCATTTCCCCCCCATTAGTAAAGCGAGCTGACAAACTTCATGGCTCCGTGAAGCATTTTCTTTTTGCAGCTCCCCCACCCACAAAAAACCAATTACTTCCTACGGCTTTATATCCCCGTTCATAATCCCAGAGCCCAGCAGATATGAGGCTTCTCCGCTGTCAGCTCTCTGCTATTGAGGGTTATTCAGAGAGAAGATGAGGAACAGAAAAACAGCTCGACGAGTGTGTCCAATGAGTCTGAAGGAGGAGAGGAAATGAAGCGATTCAATTAGAGAGGCGAGGAGTCGGGGGGGTCGCCGAGGCGTTCTGTAGTCAGATGGACGCCCCAGACAAATCTGTGAGCTGGACATTAATAGGGTTGCTATTTTGGAGTTGAATTACGCCGTCTGTCTGGCTGGCCTGTTTCTGCCAGCGCTCCTCAGAAGGGTTTAAACTCCAAAAACCCTTTTTGATTCTGGTCAGTTTCGATACGAAGGGTTTTAATTCCAAGACGTCATGCTGTACTGAAGGGGTCTGCCAGGCGGTTTCGGACGCCAAACGGGAGATTAAGAGTCTCATCTGGGAAGCAGATTCATTACAAGACATATTGCTACTTGTCCTGACCCAGCAGAGGAAGAGCCAGGGCCCATTTTAGATTCAACATACTCAAAAAGAAGCTCCACACATCCATCATCTCATTGGTAATTGGGCTGCAATTTAATACCTGAACTGAGAAATATCCGCCGGTACATTTTATTTTGCTGATGAAGAAAATTCCCTTTCTGCAGCAACAATTGGAAACGCACCTCGTGGTCTTGTGTAAGTTAATGGGTACAGCAAGACGCTACAACAGACAGGAGATCAGCACATAACACTTCTGCACATTGGCACCTTGTGATGAACGTCACCAAGATCATTGTTGTTGGGATGGATGTTGGATGGATGTCCATGTGCAGACTGATGCGTTCAGGGGCGCAGCGGCTTAACGCATGCTAAAATAAACCAACCAGACAGCTTCACACATGGATGCACATTCAGTCACCACACATAGAGGCGTCATGACATCATGGTGCAGTGATCCCACCATGGGATGGCGTTACAGTGTGGGGGGTGGTGGGGGTGGGGTGGGGGTGGGGTGGTCGCCTGCCAGACAATAAACACAAATCAGCAAAAAGCCTTTATTTCAAGAATGAAGTGAAGATGTTTTCTCACTGAAGGTCTTTGAAATGATACTAATGATACATAAATTAGCTTTCAGTCAAAGTAAGAAAATAAATTGCATTCACGTGTTTTTTCATGGACTGCAGTGGTTGACCAATGTCCTGTTCCTTCACACACCAACCAGTCGAGGAACCACCAGCTTTTCCCAGTGACAAACGGGAGACTGTGGTCGTACTGGGCGGCTCCCACTGTGGATGTTGAGTAGATATTCATTTACCCTTCCATGACCACACAGTGAACTAACTCCAGCTGGTCTACAGACAATTTTTCTTATGTTGTCCTGGAGATGCTGCTGGAGGTCCTGGAGAAGTCCTGGAGAAGGAATCTGATTGGCAAGAAGCTTCTCCTTCACACTACACATCCTGGACCATTTGTTTCAGTATGTTCTGTGTTGCCTCCAAAACGAACTAAACTGATTCTGATTCAATAAAGCTTTCTGTGAATTCATCCCGCCACTCTGTTCACCATGACGGACACTTCTCAGTAGCTCTGCCAACAACAAGGGGAACGCCGCCTTCCCTCAACTCCAGTCAAATTTCCCCAGAGTACCGTTCCCGGTTCTCCTGCCGCTTGATGCTCGGTCCCATCCCAGCTCCGCCGCCCCGACAGCCCGGAGACCGCCTGTCATCCCAGCTGTCATCCTCTCTCAGAAGCACAAACGATGACACATGACAAAGTGAGACAGACACCCCTCTGGTCCGCTGTGGTACAGTCTGAGCCCAGTCAGCCAGAGAGGGAGCAGACAGCCCACGTAAGAGCAGAAGAGGGGGAGGCGACAGGGGGCCATCGGAGACCGGCCCCATCAGGAAGCCTTGTTCCCCTCACCTCCTCCACACTCACAACTTATTCCATGCATCTGTTCTGTCGTCTTCAGTAGAACTACGTGGCATCCTGGTCCAATGCATCAACTTCCTCTAGGTCTTCGTCACATCGACACCCATGTGAGAAACAAAACGGGTTTAACAGAATGGGCATGGGGTCAGACTATAATACCATTCAGCATTCACCCCGAAACATATTTTATGTAATATGTGATAAAATGGGCACTAGAAACCAAGAACATGTATTATATAGTATAATACCATCTAATAAACCGTATCTCAATGGGCCTCAATGAAGAATTTGACCATTTCTTTGACCAAGACCATTTCTGTGATCTTTATGATGTTATTTATTCTTTTTTTTACCTCAGCGATGTTCTCAGCGTTTTGTCTGCTTAGATACTTACAAAGAGCTGCAGATGATTAGCGAGCTAGCATGTTTGCTGATTTGACACTTGCTGAGCTAACTACTAGCCACGCTGCATGCTACGCTAAAGTTACTGGTGGTCCTATTTGGAAACGCAAGTCTGATCAGCATGGGTTTGGGAGGAGGAAACAGCCTCATACATCACATGAGCTGATCACTTTCTTACAGTCTGCTTTGGTGTAATTGATCCAGACTGGGCATTTGTAAGGCAGTTGGGTGGTGCCAGAGGGACTGCAACAGTTTAATACACAAATGATGGGATGTGTGGCCTCCTAAAGCGCTGAGTGATGAGTAGAAGACAGACCGGAAACAAAGTGATGCTTTTCACTGCTTATTTCCTGGTGTGATTGTACTGTAGAAACCTTCCTGTGTCTTGAATGCCTCTTTTATTTGTAATGATTCTGGTGAAACACGACCTGACGCTGCAGAAACCTGATTAACGCGAAATGTTTTAATTGATCTTTAGTGAATGTTGGTGTTGTTGTTGTTTTTCTGACTCTTGAAACACTTTGTGAAAAGCATGTTGTCACTATAAAACATGTGGTGGGAATATCCAACGTGATTAACCTGTTTTAATGCTGCGCGGTATTTCAGCAGGTCTGCCTGACGTCGCACCGACTCGTGGAGGGTTTGACAGCTGAACAAAGCCGGTAGCTTTAGATACCAATTTCTCCAGGATAATTGGAGGACCCGTTTTAATCCTCCCATGACCCACTTTCGGTCCTTGACCCAGACGTTGAAGAACAGGGTCTTTAATTGGCAACTGAAAATGACATCCATACCACAGAGCGCACTAATCACACAGCCCACAGACATGGGGGGAGTCACGGCTGACCGCCTGTTCATGTTCTGTGAATCACATGGATGATTACCGTCCTGCACAGAAAAAGATGTTTCCTCCCGGACAGATGAGTCAAGTCGCTCTCGATAGGAGGGTCAGCTGAAGGCACGAAATGCAAAATGTAAAAATGTGAATTTGTTCAAATGTAAACATTGAAGTTTCTCTGTGTATCATTTTAAATCATCACCACATTAATGTAGAGTCATCAGTATAACTCCACCACCACCAGCCTGTCAGCCTCTATCAGCCTCTACCAGCCTGTCAGCCTCTACCAGCCTCTACCAGCCTCTACCAGCCTGTCAGCCTCTACCAGCCTCTACCAGCCTCTACCAGCCTCTACCAGCCTCTACTCTCATTCTACATTGTGTCCACCAGGTCGATTTGGAGGGAAATCTGCTGGATTGCTTTACGGCACCAAACAGGAAGAGGGCGCTGTTCTTCCAGCGCTAACGGAGCTAAAGATAAAGAGTTTCTGGAGACGGCAGATGGAGGAAGGAGAGAAAGGAAGATGGAGAAATCACTTCAACATGTTGATCCTCTTCAGGAAAGACAAAGATGGGGCGGCTGTGGCTCAGGAGGTAGAGCGGGTTGGCCTCCAATCAGAAGATCGTAGGTTCGATCCCCGGCTCCTCCAGTCCACATGTCGAAGTGTCCTTGGGCAAGACACTGAACCCCAAATTGCTCCCAATGGTCAGGCCAGCACCTTGCATGGTAGCTCCCTGCCATTGGTGTGTGAGTGTGAGTGTGAATGGGTGAATGAGAGGCATATACTGTAAAGCGCTTTGGATAAAAGCGCTATATAAATGCAGTCCATTTACCATTTCCATTTACAAAGACGCCAGGGAGGGGGACAGGAAGCAACGGGGCTTGTGGGAAATGTAGTCTTAATGTGGGGAAACACTAGCACTAACAATACGTGTTCTCATACATTCATACAACATTCATATGATAGCATATGATACCTGATACCTGACGGTGAAGGTCAAGTTTAGGTAACTGAAACAGTTCGGTGGCGGTTTTGGTTTTACTTAAATAAGGAAAACATGTTGACATGAGTTTCTACCGCTTTATGTCAATGTCAAGCTACTTCCTGTTTCAGTTGCGTGAGCTCCGCCTCCTGTTTCACTCCATTAGTAGGACATCATACGAAATTAAGGCACATAATTCATACCAATAAATTTGACATGCGAACAGACAACCAGAGATCGAGGCTGCCGGTCGTCTCCACCGTGGTCTCATTGGTTTACAGTCTTTATACCAAGGTAGAACTATTGATCTGATGATGATTTATTGATGACGTCTCATGTTGCCTTGGATCAGCTTGTGGATCCATTCTCACCTCCAGACATGTTTCTGATTTAACCATCAACTCACTGGTAGCAGATTCTAATCAGACAGAGTCTAGTCATCATGCTATCAACATGGAGGAGGAAGGGGGGAGGAGAGGAGAAAGGTAGGAGAATGAGGAGGTGAGAGACAAAGAAATGAAAGAAAGGAGGGGGAGAAGGAGAGAGGTTAAGCGAGGACAAGAAAATGAGAGGGAAATAAAGGAAGAGAGCAGGAATGGGGGGAAGAAACGAAGGAGGAAGCAAAGGGAGAGAAAAGAGAGAAAAGGAGGAAAATATGGGGAGAGGAGAGAAGAAGGTTTTAAAATGGAGGGGAGATGGGAAGAGGGAGGATCAGAGGAAACAAAGGAAATGAGGAGGGGGGTAATCATCTGGTTACCTGAGAGACGGTAACCACGGCAGCCAGGCGTCTGACCTCCAATCATCCTTCCTGTTATGTTTCATCTGTCTGTCCATGAGTGTGTGGATATCTGTGTGTGTGTGTGTGTGTGTGTGTATGTGTGTGTGTGTGTGTGTGTGCGCGCGCGCGTGTGTGTGTGTGTGTGTGTGATTAGGGGATCATCAGACCTGGATTAGATCCCAGAAGGAGAGAAATGTTTGACTGAATCAAGTCTCTCACCTTCCTCGCCTCCTCTTCCTCCCTCAGTCCTGAGGAGTGTAAATTGACAGGACTAAAAACCTCAGGGACACACACACACACACACACACACACACACACACACAAAGAAACACACACACACACTGAGGCAGCCTTGAGACCAGCAGGGTGCCACCAGCCAGTAGAGGGAGGAGGTTCAGAACAAGATGACTCTTTGAGTTAATCAATCAAATGACAACTTGTCTTTTCACCTGCAGGCTGTGGGGGGTCTTCCTCACCTTGGGTCTCCTCCTCTCTGGGTCTCCTCCTCTCTAGGTCTCCTCCTCTCTGGGTCTCCTCCTCTCTAGGTCTCCTCCTCTCTGGGTCTCCTCCTCTCTAGGTCTCCTCCTCTCTAGGTCTCCTCCTCTCTGGGTCTTCTCTCTAGGTCTTCTCCTCTCTGGGTCTCCTCCTCTCTAGATCTTCTCCTCTCTAGGTCTTCTCTCTCTAGGTCTCCTCCTCTCTGGGTCTTCCTCACCTTGGGTCTCCTCCTCTCTGGGTCTCCTCCTCTCTAGGTCTCCTCCTCTCTGGGTCTTCTCTCTAGGTCTTCTCCTCTCTGGGTCTCCTCCTCTCTAGATCTTCTCCTCTCTAGGTCTTCTCTCTCTAGGTCTTCTCCTCTCTAGGTCTCCTCCTCTCTGGGTCTTCTCTCTAGATCTTCTCCTCTCTAGGTCTCCTCCTCTCTGGGTCTCCTCTTCTCTAGATCTTCTCCTCTCTAGGTCTCCTCCTCTCTAGGTCTCCTCCTCTCTGGGTCTTCTCCTCTCTGGTTCTTCTTCAAGCACTCAGCTCCCACCTGGCTGACCGGTGATGGTGTTCACCTGGGGCAAGATGGCCGACTGGCTGTGGCCTGCTGGGGAATGTAGTTCTTGTCCCACAGTTTGTCGCTGGCCGATGTCCCGGTCTGTCCCAGGCATACTCCATGTTAAGTAATGCTGCTGAACTAGAAAGATGAGCATCGATCTGAGCGTGACACAGTTTCTAACAGTTTCTTCACATGTCCCTCTAGGTTCTCTCTGTCCTGCTGCTTCCACCATTTTATGTCTTCCCTCTTCTACCCAGTAATCTGTAATCCATCAGATCATCATCCTCATCCTGCCAACAGGATCTGAGAAAAACATCCCCTAAATCATCCTCTAAATTGACCTTTCTATTAGAAAACATGACAGCTTGTCCTCATCTGAACCAGAGGTTGGATATTTCAGCGCCAAGCTTCCACCTGCATTTAAATTGTACGCTCCTGAAATGTATTCCCACATCTCAAATCTGCCCGGTAACAGTTAGAGTCAGTATAGCGGTGTTTGCAGTGAACTCAGCTGTGTAACTCTTTACAGTAACACGCTGAGTCTTTTCCCTCTGAATCTCTGGACCTCAACAGTGATCCACCTCTACCAGGTCATGATCTCTGGACTTCAACAGTGATCAACCTCTACCAGGTCATGATCTCTGGACTTCAACAGTGATCAACCTCTAACAGGTCATGATCTCTGGACCTCAACAGTGATCACCCTCTACCAGGTCATGATCTCTGGACCTCAACAGTGATCACCCTCTACCAGGTCATGATCTCTGGACCTCAACAGCGATCAACCTCTACCAGGTCATGATCTCTGGACCTCAACAGCGATCAACCTCTACCAGGTCATGAAGTTTTTCCATCTGCTGTTCTCAACACCCGGTGTCAGGTAGGTCTTTCCTGCGAGAAACCCTCTGGAGACAGGAAGTGATGCGTTTTACGTTTCAACAGAAGAAGAACTGGGTAGTTAGCATGAGCAGCGATAGCCACCGTGGCTGAACAGACAAAGAAAAGAGCGCCACCTACAGGAACTCAAACCATCACTCCATCACTCCACACTCTATCGAAATGTTTGACAAATGTTTTTGTTTAGCACTTCCATGAACTTTGTTTTTTTAAGTATCTGAAAAGAAAAAGAAAAACATATTTTTCTGCACCTCAGTGAACAGGGTATTTTCTCCCATTATTTCATATTGGATTTTGAATCAATGCACCTGTGGGTCAATGAGATTTATGGACCTTTTGCTGTTTATTGAGGTTTTCCGATTCACGTTCCCACGTTCTCAAATCTGCAACCATTACATCTGAAAAACAAGTCTGGTATACATCACTGTGGTGTTGCAGCACACGACTCTTTTCTTATTGAGGTGTCCTGCTAACAGTCTGGCTACTAGTGGTTTCCTTAACTAACTAACAAACTAGCTATCTGTTTACTTCCTCTAGAATATATTCCCAGATCTAATATTTGCCCGTTATTTATGTACCCGATAGTGTTTGCCTTGCACGCTCCTCAGCTACTAAACTAATTTCCCATTTTAGTGATTTTGTTCACCAACATTACATGCAACCAGGAGGAAGCAGGCCAGAGAACGGAGGACACAAGTAGAAGGGTTTTGTTTACTCCACGATGAGAGCAGAGCAGAGAGAGATGGGAAACAGGATGTGACTCAGTCTGGAGAGAATGATGACTTCTACAAGAATTCAAAATGTCAACCTATTCCCACTCCTGGCCAGAAACCATTAATTTTGAACCAACCATATATATGTAAAAAGACACTAGCGTAGCATTTACAGTGCATTCTCCTCAAATACTGAACTCAAAGTGTTTGCTCTTCTAACCTTTTCCCAGATCTATAATCTGCCCAGCTTCTGTATTTAATAAAGTAGATATCGTAGGCTTGGTGCTTGTATTGCTGTTGTATTGTATTGTTGCTACGATGCTTGTTTATATTTTATATATTGTTATATTGTAGATTCACAACCTGCTGTTAGTTTTACAAGTGGCCCGGCATATAGCATAATGACAATAAAGATGAATTGAACTGAAACTGTTTTGAACTGTTTCTCTGAAAACACAGTTACAGTACCATGTAACCTCGTCTTGACAAAGAAACCGTTGCTTACTCACCTAACACTTCGATCAAATCAAATCAAATCACATTTATTTGTACAGCCCTTAATCACCGTTCCAGTCTCTAAGGCTTCACAGCCCAACATGAGAAACAGTAAATGGTTAGTACACAACATCCCCCAGCCTTGGACCCTCACAGAGGACAAGGAGAAACTCCCACAAAAACCTTTTAGGAAAAATTGGAAGAAACCTTGGGAGGGGCTACTCAGAGAGGGAGGGGCTACTCCAAGTGGGAGGGGCTACGTAGAGAGGGAGGGGCGACTCAGAGTGGGAGGGGCTACTCAGAGAAGGATCCCCCTACCAGGACGGTTGGGCGTGCAATAGATGCCAAGTTTGGGCAAGCAGGTAGACCAGGAGAATAGGACATGTAGGCAGGATGCTAGTATCCATTGACAGGACCCTGATCTAGGATGAGCTAACTGGTCTAGCCTTACTCTGAGAAGAGACTGAGCCACTCCCTCAAGGCTGGTCAAATGACAGAGAGAATAAATGGGTTTTTATCCTTGACTTAAAGACTTCAATAGAGCCTGCCTCTCTGATTGAGGCAGGCAGACTGTTCCAGAGATAGGGAGCCCGGTAAGAAAAGGCTCTGTTACCTGCAGGTTTCTTTTTGACTGCTGGGATAGACAGGTAGCCAGCGTCCTGAGATCTGAGGGGGCGTGGCGGTTTATATGGTTTAATCAGATCTGATCAGTAGGACGGTGCCATCCCATGTAATGATTTATATGTAAGTAAAAGCACCTTAAAGTCACACCTGGCCTGAATTGGTAGCCAGTGTAATGAGGATAGGATGGGCGTTATATGGTCGAATTTCCTAGTTTTGGTCAGGATTCTGGCAGCAGCATTCTGGACAAGTTGTAGTTTTTAGATAAATTTAGATTAGTTTGTAGATAAAGATTACATCACTGAGTTGAGGTAATCAGTGGATTATAAAATCCCCATCCAGTAAAGTATTTTACTGACTGAGCATTGAACATTTAACAAGCAACTCTCTATTTCCAGCAACGTTTCCCCCAAACATCCACCAGGAAACCAAATGATCCTGCACCGAAGTCTAGGCAACATTAGCATGGTGTCTGTACGGCGTTAGCATGTTTCTCCCCCAAACCAACGCCTTGTTAGCATACAGCCTTGCAGCAACTTATGCAAAACCTTTTCACTCAAATACTAAAAAGGAACGTTCCTCGCTAGAACAAGTATCCCTCAAGGGTTTCCTGAAGAACCCCTGTATGTAGGGCTGCTCATGGGAGCCATAAGCAGATTTTGTTCATACATTAAAACATTGCGACTAAATTACAAATGTAAAATCTGATTAATTCTGAATCAAAAACTCAAAATGTTCTGCACATCAGCATTGCTACCATACACCACAGTGCTGCTGGTTCCTACCCCCATCCAAAACACTGTTATCATACAGTTTTGTTATGACCTACTCAAAACCTTTTTCTCCTAATATATTCTTGGATCAGAAATCTGCCTGGTAACAATTCATTCTGTCAACAACAACAAAAACAACATTGCCACGGTGCTAGCATGCCCCCACCCCCCCCCCCCCCCGACATTCAAACGTTATTAGCATACAGCCCTGGTGGTCTTTAACCCTCCAGTGCCCTGACCTGGTTTAGATCCTGGTAAAACTCCTCATTTCAATATCAAAGTTAATCTAATTCGCCCCAAACTCGTGTTCTGAGGGGTGCAAAAGATTTCCTCAGCTACGATACTGTTTCCCCGAGGAGAACGCTACAAGCTAGTCTGGAGGAGAAGAACTAAATTAAAGAACAAAATAAAAACGCAGGCAGAATCAAGCTCTGAACTCTGGGAGCAGATACGAGGGTGGGAGATAGAGGTGGTTCAGTGAATAATAGTAATGTGAAACTTTATTTATCCCTGTAAGGAAATCCCCCCCCACTCTACAGGGAGGTCAGAGGTCAGGGTCAGTGTGGCGGACTGGGGGGAGGGTGGTAGGTTCGTCTGGTCTCAGCGGCTGCGACCAATTAAAGCTGATTGCAGCCGGGCCTTTTTAACCTGTGTGTGGATGTGTGAGCGAGAGGGATGCGCCAGTGTGAGAGGCTGGCGGCGTGGATGCAGGAGCCGGCAGCAATCGGGAGGATCGAGGGCCGGCGGACTGGAGGAGTGGAGAACTAGCCAGCAGCAGCCGCGTCTGAGCGAGGGTCTGCGGCTGGAGTGCCGGGACGGAGGCGAGGGCGCGAGCTGGAGGACGGAGTGGGAGAGTGCGACAACCGACGGAGGTCCCCGGGGGTGCAGTCGGGAGCCGCCTGGAAGAGCTGGTGACAGTCGGGGTTGGGGCGGGATGCCCCTGGAAGCCTGGCAGGCTGGCCGGCTTTGGGGTTCCGCGGCTGACCCGCCGGGGAGGACTGAGGTGCGTCGGCGGAGGGAGACGGCGCAATCAACTGCCGTCAACACCGGGCCGGGTTTATGGTTAATAAAACGGCCCTGCTGGCCAGTTAACTCTCCTCATGCTTTGTGTCTCTGTCTGTCACGAACCCCGGTACAGCCACAGTACCGGGGTTCTCCCTCCGCCGACGCACCTCAGTCCTCCCCGGCGGGTCAGCCGCGGAACCCCAAAGCCGGCCAGCCTGCCAGGCTTCTAGGGGCATCCCGCTCCAACCCCGACTCACCAGCTCTTCCAGGCGGCTCCCGACTGCACCCCCAGGGACCTCCGTCGGTTGTCGCCGCGGAGGGAGACGTGCGCTCTCCCATTCCGTCCTCCAGCTCGCGCCCTCGCCTCCGTCCCGGCACTCAGACCCTCGCTCAGACGCGGCTGCTGCTGGCTCGCTGTCCGCTCCTCCAGTCCGCCGGCCCTCGATCCTCCCGATCGCTGCCGGCTCCTGCATCCACGCCGCCAGCCTCTCACACTGGCGCATCCCTCTCGCTCACACATCCACACACAGGTTAAAAAGGCCCGGCTGCAATCAGCTTTAATTGGTCGCAGCCGCTGAGACCAGACGAACCTACCACCCTCCCCCCAGTCCGCCACAGTCAGCTACAGAACAACACCTCTGGAGCTGGCAGGGATCCAGAGTCTTGCTCAAGGATACTTCAGCAGGGCGGGTTCTTGCCGACACAGGAGCTTGAACCTGGATCTCTTGTTGAAAGGGTTCCCAAATGTTAGATGTTCCATACGATGAAAATTCACAAGCTGTTCATGAAGCTTCTGTGGTTCCCCTACGGTTGTAACCTGATAATCCCTAAATGTTCCCAGGTTCTCCAGGAGAGGGACGGCTTCACTATTCACTACTCCACCATGCTGCCTCAACATCCTTTGAGGGGTTCCACTCCCTGGTGTGAGATGTTCATGGACATACTGATGTACTGTCAGGAACCTTCTGAGGTTCCCCTAGGTTGTAATCAGATTCCTCAGAACACTTTTACTTCATACCGTATTCCCACATATTTAATCTGTTTAGCAACAATTAAATCAAGTGAATTCAGGCTCAGTTACAGAAAGCCCTTCTGGAGCTGGGAGGGACTCTGTGTCTTGCTCAAGGACACTTCAGCAGCAGCTTGAACTCAGGGTCCTCCTGTTGAGGGATGGTCTCCTTGGTCATTATGCCGCCTTGCTGCCTCAGTATCCCCGTAAGGGTTCCTGAAAGAACCCCCGGATGTTCATGGAAGTGCTGAGTCTCCTGGTTGAAGGGCCTCCAGGCCTCCAGGGCCCCTGGTCCAGTTCTACGTTAGACAGCGGGGGTGATAAGGACTTTGATATGGAGATA
This sequence comes from Hoplostethus atlanticus, assembly GCA_034670405.1. Taxonomy (NCBI): domain Eukaryota; kingdom Metazoa; phylum Chordata; class Actinopteri; order Trachichthyiformes; family Trachichthyidae; genus Hoplostethus; species Hoplostethus atlanticus. The sequence continues at coordinate 501,254 of JAXDDX010000147.1, read as the reverse complement.
TTTTCTTTGTTCTGCTCCAGAGAGAAACCTACAGGAGGGAATTAAAGAAAAAAATCACCTGCTGCTGTTTTGGTTGAGTTTCATGTACAGTCATACAATCTATTCCCTTTCTTTTATTTCTCATACATATTCTCTCTTTTTCTCTCACTGTGTTTTTCTTCTCTCTTCCTCCCTCCTACCTCTCTCCATCTGTCTCTCCTTTTCATTCTTCTCTCTGTCCTTCCCTGTTATTGAAGCTTTTTGCTTTTCAGTCTGTCTGTCTGTCTGTCTGTCTGTCTGTCAATCTCCCTCTCTTGTTCCCTGTATTTCTCTCTTCTTTTAATTTTCTGCCGATTTCCTGTCTGTCCTTCTTGCTATTCTTTCTCTTCATCTGTCTTTCTCTCTGTCACAGTTCAGTATTAGTAATATCAACTCAGACAGACAGAGAGACAGACAGATGAGTTTCTCACCTATTCCTTATTCTCTGTGTTTAGAAACAGAGAATATCACTTTGCTGTTCTCAGGTCAGCACAACAGGCACTATACAGTATATTTTGCCAATTTCATCCAGTCCTGAGCTACATGGCCTTATGTAGCTCAGACTGACTGTAGCGCGTCACTCTGTCCGTTGATTTAACCACTTTAGCAATCAGACAAATCAAACACACAACCATCCATTTCTTAAAGGGAACACTTCATGCATTTCAGAAATCACGGTGGGCAGGAGAATTCTTCACCAGGTTCTCAAGGTCTCTCTCTCGTCAAGCCTCTCTCTCTCTCTCCAGTGTGATGCATTGAGGTCCAGGCTCACCTGAGACAACCTCATCCATCCTCCACTGCAAGACAATAACCTCACTGGATAGATAGGGAAACACAGGGAGAGAGAGGGAGAGAGACATAGAGACATAATGAGAGTGGAGTCGGCTCAGCTCTCTACTATAAAACATGATGGACCAATATAAGACGTTCTGCACCGTGAGAAATAAAGGTACAGCATTGGACCATTCATCATCAGGGCAGGTCAGAAAAACACTTTCTACCTTTACATGCAGAGAATTCCTTCAGGTAACCGGGTCGAGGTTACTAGGTAACCGGGTCAGACACCTGCTCCCATATTAAACTGGAACCAACTGGAGAACATCTGACTGTCTGCACAAACTGCACGGCATTATGGGTACACTTTAACGTCAACAAAACACTGTCACTATTGGGATCGACATTTTTCAGAGTAACTATTCTGTTAACTGGTTCATTGGTGGCGACTCAGTTTCAGGGTATCAAGTGTTCATGTCTCCCTGATCAATATATTGATATATTGAAGTTATATCAATAAAGATTATTCTGTAATCGCTGGCCACTACTTTTTCTCCACAGGGCTGCACCTTTTTGATAAAAGTGTGTCACAATATAAAATATCCATGATAAGATATCAAGACACAAAAACAGTTTCCTCTCGCTGCCATTTGGGGGCGCCAACCTGCGAAAGCTTCTAGGTAAACTGCTGCACCGTTTTCTCAGTGTGAGCTGATCTGAGTTCAGAGACTAGTAATAATTCAGCTCAGGTAGAAGGCAGACAGCAGGCTGTCTTCACACACACACACACACACACACACACACACACACACACACACACACACACCTATGCTTGTGTGTATCAACACATACATAAACAACATGCACACATAGCCATGCACAAGCACACACACACACAGCTTAACGTGCACACACACAGCCATACACACTGACAGACACGCAAGCAAACAAACGCACGCACTCAAACACACACAGTAACGTGCACACACAGATTAACATGCACGCCCACACACACCTCCCCTCAGTCCCCTGCATGCTAACGAAGCAGCTGCCTATAGGTGAAGCTGTTTTAATGAAGAGCTTCCCGCTGCTCCGCTGCCCCGTCCGTCCGTCTGCTAGCGGACCATTAGCGCCGGGAGCACGGCCCGGCAGACTGCTGCCTTTAGGTAATCACCGGTATAGCTTAGCGGCCGACCGCCCACCAGCCGGTACAGCTGGAGGACTCAAACCATGTTTACGCTCCCAAGGTGAGAGAGAGGAGAAGACGTGGAGTTTCTGGAGCCGGTGAGGTCAGGACACCGAAAACTTTCTGGAAGTACCGTCACTATTCAGGAGTTAGTCTCGGTGATGTTGGTGCACAGGCACAATGCCAATAGGGATCCGGCAATATGGGTTTAAAGGTTGATAGCGATACCGATGTTTTTAAATTTGACTATTTTCATGCCAAGAATTCAAAAGAAATTACAAATATTGAGTGTTTCCTCCAGTCAGGTGGAAAAAGCCTCTAAAACAGCATTTCAACCACGAGACTCAAAAGTCTCATGCAGCTTTACAGATTTGTCGGCACTAATTAAGAGTAAACACCACCAACATGTGAGTCTATTTTAAACTGACTCTGGGTTTCTTCTGTTGATTCCTTCTCCCTGACCCGCGACCTTTGACCTCATCCCAACTTCCCATCCCATTTGTGGAAGTGTTTGTGTCTTTGTTTCTCAAGGAAGTGGGTGTTGGTTTTGGCCGTTTCGTTGTTTGTTTACGCAGCTGAACTTCTTCAATCTTCTCTGATCCTCCGGAGGACGGAGAGGATGGATTTAAATCCTGGCTCGCAGACAAAACTGATGCTCAATCAGGATTTCTTGGCTCACAGATCTCACTGATGACGGCTAAACAACTTTACTCACTCTTTACTCCACTTTAGAGTGGATAGATTCCAGTGTATTAGACAGTCCTCAGAGGGTTTTTTGTTTTGTGATTATTAGGATTATTAGGTTTTTTTACAAAAACTGCCAAACAGTTTGCAGAGTTGTATGTGTTTTTTTGCAGTAAATTTGAGGGAACTGGTAAAAAAAAATCAAAGAAAAAGTGATAAAAAGTGGTACTGATATCAGAATTGGGATGTTTGTAGTTACTTCTCTTTAAGAGATAGTCATATATAGTCACGTCCTGTGATAACGGCATATCACAGAAACTACTGGAAACACTTTAGTGCTCATCTCATTTTTATGTTTTGAACAGAAAAAACAAGGTCTTGTGCTTGTCTTAATAAATAAACCTTCAGCTCAACGTCAGCACAGTGAGCAGAAAGAGCAAATACAGCCATTGTCCTTATATGACTTGACTACAGGAACTGATCCTGGAACAGGAACCAGAATTACTAAGCCATTAACCTTAACACAACGTATGAAAGGCTGTCAGGACGTCAGGCTGTCCTGATAGTGGAGAATGCACACATACCAGAATGCAGTGCAGTAGCCGAGATGGACCAGAATGCAATGCATCCACCAGACATGCTGGATGTTGACATCCTTTGACGTCATACACACACACACACACACACACACACACACACACACACACACACACACACCACTAGTTGTGTTTTTCTGTCCAGGTCCTGGGAACCAGCAGATCCAGAGCTTGTGGGTCAGAGGGGCCGTCTGCTGAGCTCTACCCAGGGGAGAGAGCAGCTCAGTGGGCTAGGAGAGGACCGAGACCCCCTGACACCCTCTGGAGCTCAGCTCTCAGCCTGCTTCTCTCTCTTTCTTTCTTTCTTTCTTTCTTTTTCTCTCAATCTTTTTTCTCATTTTGTCATTCTTTCAATCTACTTTATCTACCTCCCTCTTCTCCCTCCATCTTTCTTTCTGTCCCTCTTTCACAAACCCATTACTCAATCTCTCTCTTTCATTTCTTTATCTCTCTCTGTCCATCCCTTTCTTTCTCTCTCCCACTTTTCTCTCTTTATCTCCCCTTTCATATTTTTCTTTTTCTTTTTCACCATCTCATCTCCCTTTTTCCAGCTCTCTTAAGTCCTTGTATTTCTCTTCTCTCCATCTCTTTTTCACTCTCTTCTTTCCAAACGTTTGACTCCATCTTCATCTTCATGATTATTCTTTTTTGTCCATGTTTTGTCCGGCTTTTCTTTCTCTCTCTCCTCGTTTAAATCTCTTTTGATTTTCTCTACCTCCCTCTCCCATTTTCTATCTATTTCTCAATATTTCTGTCCTATCAATCACTTTTCTCCTTCTCTATCCCCCTCTCCCTACCTCATCTCTTTATTTCATCTCTCATTCTTTCAATTTCTTTGTTTTCCATTTTTTCTCTCTCTCTCTCTGAGATTCCCTCTCTGTTGTTGTTGTTGTAGTAATTTGACTCAAACAAGGGAGGAAATTAGCAGTGATGGGAAGTGGTGTGTGTGTCTGTGTGTGTGTGTGTGTGTGTGTGTGTCCTTGCCTCTCTTATTTGTTCAAACAGACAGACATACGCCTGGACAATTTTCAAAAGATAAAACTTCCTTAATTGGAGGCACTGAAGTCTGAGAAGCTGTTTATGCATTTCAAGGAGTTTAGTGCTTCTGCATTTAAGAAACAGCTCAGAAACCAGTCTAACCAACTCATAAACCAGGTTAACCAGCTCAGAAACCAGTCTAACCAACTCATAAACCAGGCTAACCAGCTCAGAAACCAGTCTAACTCATAAACCAGTCTAACCAACTCATAAACCAGTCTAACCAACTCGGAAACCAGTCTAACCAGCTCATAAACCAGGCTAACCAGCACATAAACCTATCTAACCAGCTCAGAAACCAGGCTAACCAGCTCAGAAGCCAGTCTAACCAGCACAGAAACCTATCTAACCAGCACAGAAACCAGTCTAACCAGCTTGGAAACCTGTCTAACCAGCTCAGAAACCAGTCTAACCAGCTTGGAAACCAGTATAATCAGCTCAGAAACCAGTCTAACCAGCTTGGAAACCTGTCTAACCAGCTCAGAAACCAGTCTAACCAGCTTGGAAACCAGTATAATCAGCTCAGAAACCAGTCTAACCAGCTCATAAACGGATTGAAACTTCTTTGCGTGAAGAATATTTACACTTACATTTTCCAGACAACAGCAGAAGAAGCTTCAGATCTCCAGCCGTGAGGAGGTCAAAGGTCACGGCTCCCTGCCAACAGGAGTGCTTGTTGAATCACTGCATATGTACGTAGGTTCATGTAAACCGCTTGGTAGAGACGCTAGAACATGAAACATGTTTAACCTTCATTTGTCCAGGGAAGGTCGACTGAGCATAGTACAATCCTACTGGTTCTACTGGGAGCTGACCAGTACATCCACAGTCTCTACTGATTCCACTGGGAGCTGACCAGTACAACCACAGTCTCTACTGGTTCCACTGGGAGCTGGAAGAAGAGGAGACTGGCTTCAACAGGCTTCTCTAAACCTTCCCTCTCAACCAAGGGTTCATCCCAACACACTGACACACTGTGAATCGTCCCTTTACCACCATTACAATGGCACCAATCACTACTAGAACACAATGATGGTGTTCTATTAAGAGAAGAGGAGTTGAGGCTGAAAGAGACCTGAACCCCATTAACCTTCATATATATATTTATTTATTTCTGCTCTCAGGCAAAAGGGAAGAATCCTGGGTTGATAGAGAACTAAAGGTCTGACTATAATAAACTTTATTTGTATAGCACTTAGTTACAAAGTGCTTAACAGGAAATAATAAAACGAAAGACTAAAGGGTAAAGCAATAAAATCTAAAAAAGAAGAAAAGATTATATTAAAGTTTAAGGAGATATAAATACAAGTTAAAAGGTTGAAACAAGTCACATATCACAAGAAGGCCTGATTTAGAGGATGACACTGATTTTGCTGACATGAGATTTTAGTGCCATTGAGCAAAGCATTGACTTTGTTGCTCTGCAGCTGACCTCGACCTCTCTCAATGTTCATCCAGGTGAAAGGTGAAGGAGCGTGATTTTCCAGCCTTGCTCAAGGGCCCCTCGGCAGGCAGGGGAACCTGTTACTGGGGGGGGGGATTCGAACCGGTGACCTTCCAGCCACAGCTCCACTTCTCCAACCTCTTAGTATTAGTATTCATTAACCCTCCTCTTTCGCCACTCCTCATGTCCCTCATGCATCATGAAGTTTTATTCTGTCGCCATTTTTTGAATTTTGTTCATCTCGCTCAGACAGGCTGGCAGCGTTCTGAAAAGAGGATCTCCCTTCAGGGATCAATCGAGTTACACATTATTTGAATGTGTACCATCCATGAATTCATATATCGTTGCTCTCCAGTGAAAAGCTTTTATCCCAAAATGTCAGAAACTAAGAAAAATGTCCTTGTTTTTACCTTGAGTACTGTGTACTCTGGGGTTTGTCCGCCGGGTTTTGAAAGGGTTTCATCAGCCCAGGGGTGGTAGTGGTCCTCCGTCACATGATATACCCTGCTCTCTGACAGAGCACTTCAAAACACGGCACTACCCATTTACCTTTCAGCATGGTATGACAAATAAATGTCGTAGACGTTTCTTCAGCGGCGAGGGGCGTGGCCACCAGAGTGGTTTTCACCTCGGCGACTAAGACCAGTCCCAGACGACCTGAGACGTCTGGACGGCTCGTATCCCAGAAGCAAGTCGGAGTTGTACTTCGGTTCTAAGACATTTTGTGCTTCATAGACAAGCAGCAGGATTTTAAAATCAATTCTGTGTCTCACTGGACGGCAGTGCACTGATCTGAGACCTGGTGTGTTCTGCTTTATGGTTGTAGAAACCACGTCAGTATCCCTTGTGTCTGACTCCATTCAGTGTTAGTAGTAATATATGTACCGCCTCCTGTCAAAAAAGTTTGATGGATTGACCTTTGACCCCATTTGATTGATTGACAGCTTGTCATATTTGACAGTTTTGATTGACAGCTTGTCTGACGTCCTTTTGATTGACAGTTTGTCAAAGTTGACAATTTTGATTGACAGCCTGTCAGTAATGTGTCAGCTTTGAATGATGCCCTGTGTGATGTGTCATGTTGTGTCCTTTTAATTATTTAATGATCCTAATGATGAGGTATTTCCGGGTGTGTGGGTGGAAGCGTCATTCATTTGTGCTTTTGATCCTGAAAGGGAGGTATTGACCAACTGAGGGGCATTGGGGGTTGTAGGACATCTGGAGTGCTATGGGAAAGTGTTTTTGTTTATACTCTATTTAGTCTATTAGCTGACCACATGGCAAACAAAAAACAATGAGGAAATCTGAGACCTTTTAATTATTGAATGACCCTAATGTGGAGGTATTCCCGAGGGTGTGGGTCGGATGTGTCATTCAATTGCTCTTGTGATCCTGAACGGATGGTATTGACCAACCGTGGTGCATAGGGGGTTGTGGGACCACCTGGGGGCTATGGAATGTGTTTTTAGGTTTATACTCACTAACTGACCCATGGCTACAAGAGCAATGGGGAGCTGTGTGTCACAAGGGACGCTATGGACTGTTTTAGTTTTATGCTCCCAGTTGTTCAGAAGTGTGTTGATCTATGTCAGATGTGCTTCTTCGGGATGGTGGGATGTCACATGAGACTGTTTTTTGTTTTATAATCCTTAAGGAAGTCTATTGATCAGTGTCAATCAATGGTCAATGGTGATCTGGGTGTTGCCAGTGGCACTATGGTCTGTTTTAGTTTTATGTTCATTAACTGATCAGTGTCAAACAAGGGGACAACGGGGATCTGTGGGTGACATCTGGAGTGCTATGGGAAAGTGTTTTTGTTTTATACTCATTAACTGACCACTTGTCAAACAATGGACAATGGGGAGCTGTATTTGTTTTATAATCCTTAAGGAAGTCTATTGATCTATGGCAAATGCGGGTCTTTGGGGTGTTTAACCCTGATTTGTTCTTTACTAAATAATGAAATTGTCCCTATGACTATCAATCTTTATATCGCTGTTGATATACGTAATGGGTATAGGAAGGCTATTTGGCCATGTTATAATATGACCAAATATATTAGGACATCTAAATTAGACTAATATATAGAGCAGGGCTATATTTCAGCTGGACACAAACAACAACATAAGAATCTAAGGTGAAAAGATAGCTACATTAAACAAGGTTTTGGTGTTTTATAATAATGATTTTGTCACATATGTGCGCGCGCACACACACACACACACACACACACACACACACACACACACACACACAGTCCGTCGATACGGCCGGCCATCAGAGCGAGTGTCTGATGATACCTTAGGACGCACACAGATAGTTATTGACACTGAGTGAGAGATGTCCTTGGGATGGTGGAGCTGTCACGATATGATTTTAAATTATTTAATGCACCTATTGAGGAGAAGCTATTTCTGAGTGATAAATGAAGTGTATTTGTCCTGAACAAATTGCGACGCTCGGGGGGGTCTAAGTCTGGATTGTGCGCAAGGCGGGGGGGGGCGAGACGCCAAGCATCTGGTTTTTATGATAGTAATTGAGGATTACCGCCCAGATCACACGTGACATTTGGAGCGCTAAAATTGAAAGTGCGCAAGTCTGAATTGTGAGAGTCGTCTTTGGGGATATAAGGCGCACGGAGCCGATGTATGCTGACCAGCCGTAGCGCATCCCGCGTTGCATAGACGCTGCACGGCCCCATTTTTCGCAAGACAGGCTTCAACGCTGCGGAATCGACATTGTCCATAGACCAAGAATTAGGACTTATTTTGTTTGTTTATTGGTTGTTGTTTAACCTAATTGTGTTCATTTGTTTACACAAAGGTGCACCTTGCATTTAGATTAAGATAAAAAGAAACGAGGAAGATAATTTGACTGAATCACATATGCATGCACAGTGTTTTGTTTATGATTTTGTTTTCTGTTCAATCGGTGATGAGGAAAGTTAGAGGAGTATACTCGGAGGCAAAATAATAACTGAATGTCTGTGAGGTGTCAAGCCTTTGTAGCCTCTCTTTCTATCTCTTAAGCACATCTTTAATCTTGCAGGCATCCCTGTGAAGTGCCATATGAGTGGTATTTTAGCAGTGTTACACAGTGTTAAAATTAACAATTCCCTTTAAGAAGTCTCTCTTGGACAGCATGTGTCGTCCACTCTGTTTGAAATCTCCCGTGATTCTCAATAGCACCATGCTGATTAGGATACCTTTCCCGGTTTGTATGCTTTGTCCAAATTTTCCGTTGGATGAATAGTTTTTGTTTTTTCTTTTAACGTTGTGGTGGATGTCATTTGGTAATACGAGAAATTACTCGGATCTGTACTGACGCAGATCTCTCCACGACTAGTAGGTCTATCTACTCTAAAGACAAGCTACGGGTGAGTTGGACGCGGGGTCTTGGCCTGCTTGGGAGACCAAAGACTCTTATGATGAAGATGTGACAGAAACTAGCTTTGAAAACGACAGGGCGCTCACTAGGTCACCAAACTGCTGCGAGGGAAGAAAAGTCTAAGATGACAGGGGCAACTGATGAGGGATTTGTGATTTGTATGAATTGTTTTTCATTTTTATGATTACACATATTTTAAGGTGGATTGTCAAAAGTAGATTGAGTGTGGTGTATATAGTCTGACATACTTAAGAGAACTTGTTTAATATGTCTACTTGAGAACTGTTTTCTGATAGTCAGCCAAAGTCTTTTTTGTGTCATCGTTTTTAGATATTGTGGGTGGACTAGTAGGGCTACATTTTTAAAATGTGGGGGCCGCTAAAGTGGGCCAATGAAAGATTGGGGTGTTTAGAGTAGATCTCTAGAACTCTTCGTTCTGTTCTGGGTGTTCTTCAGGCATCTTTAATTAGTGGATAGTACAGGGAAAGTGGCAAGTATATTACGATTGTATTAATCATCCAAAGCCTTAGAATGCACCATCGGGTCAGCACAATGCCACATGCCATTTTGAACCATCCAGTTGCCTAATCCACACCATGTTAACACACACAGAGCACTATGTAATTGTCACAGTTATTCTTTTGTCCGTTTTCTTTTTCTTTCTTGTGGTTTTCTTTGGAGAAGAGGGTTTTAACTTCACTTTGTTTGGATGATATTTTGATATTTAGTTCAGATTTTTTTTTTTGTCTTATTAGGTTCTTATAATGAATATAAGGTAAAGTGAGTGTTTGCGTGTTCCTCATGCACAGTTTTCTGAAATTCCATGTAATGTTGATTTTAGTATGATTATGATTGTAAACTCAATATTTTCTACGTTATGCATATTGTTGAACTGCATGCATATTGTTCATTTCTCTAGTCTTTTTGAGTTCTTTGAACAAAGATGTTTTATATGAGTATCTTACAATGAGGAAATAATAGAACAGAGAGGCTAAGTTGTCATTGTGGCAACAGTCACCGATAATCGAGTAATATTTTAATGATTGTATGGTTTGTAACTAGTCATATAAGAAAAAAAGACTATTATAAAAATCTAGTTCTTAGATGTTTAGAGTAAAGACGTTATTTTCTACTGTATCCATTTCAAATAGTATCTATTGTTTGAATATTTTTACTCTCCCTGGAAATTGGGCCATGTGGAAAACAAGCTGCATATTTGATCACTTTTTGGGGCGATGCTGGTGGGGTCATGTGAATGTGGTGAGTGGAGGACAGAGCCTGAACGCTCATCTCCTACTCAGCCAACTGCAAAACAAACGAGGAGGGAATCTAGAGATGATGAAGGTTGACTTTTTTTTGCACTTCTGTACATAGTCAAAAAAGAGAGAATCATGTATATTGAGATCTTATTTTGAATTAAAAAAAAATGTCTATAATGACAAGGAATCTTTGCTAGGATAACAAAAAAAATCTTATGAAAGGCTGAACAAAATTGCTTGCATAAAAGGGCACTGAGTTCTCACTCTCCCACCCCTTTCAGAAAAGGCAAAGTGTTGCTCTTCTTTTTTGTCAGCAGCTTGTAGTTTGCCAGGTAACCTTCCGGAGGAGGTGTCCACTACCCTCCAGTAAGGGCCTGACTGGGTTTGTCTGGTCCCCTAACCTGCCTATCGACAGGTCTGTGTGTCATGGCCACGCCATCCCAGGCCCAACCAATCACAACACGTCCTGATTCTTTACCTTATTCAAAGAGGAATGCATGTTAAAGGAAATACATATACCTTTAAAAAAATCACCACACAGTAATATTGAATAAGAAAACATGTTACACAGCAAGATGTATTTACAGTATACAATATTCTATCAATGTAATGGACTAAAATATAAAAAAAATACAAAAATAGAATAGTGGTTTATTTAAAAAAAAAAAAAAAAGATTCCTAAGAATATACTCACAGAAGTTTCACCACTTGGAGAGTTAAAATACATACAACACAAACACCATAGCTATAAGTATGTTCTTTATGATTGTAAGCTGTGCTTCTAGTAGATGAAATTGACTAAATAGGATTGTAGTTCATCATCAGGAAGAATTTAAGGAAACATTTTGAAGGATTGAAGTAGATTTTTATGGTTTGGTCATTAACTTTGGAATTTTGTCCTGATCATCACCATTCATCTTCTACAAGCACGCATGCTTTAAGTTTATGATATAATGTAAACTGAACTTTTTTTGTTTTCTCTGCTTGTAGTGCTAAAATGATGTATTCTGTCTTCTGCTGCAGTTTGTTTCTGCTTGTTTTACTGTTCCAGGCCCCTTGAAGGGATCTGTCATGTCTGCATGATGGCCACCTCCTCTGAAAAGCACTTGTAGTGGAAACCATTAATTACCACAGTCTAAAGCCATAAAACATAATCTCATCAGAATGAAATGTGTGTGAATAAAACTGTACTGAAAAAGAGGAGGGAAGTTGTACCTTTTGATGCTAGCTGGCAACTGTTCGCAAGGGTTATATTGACTAGAATATCATGAACAGACTGAAGGTTTTGAAAGTAGTTCATATAACCTGTGGTGCGCTGTGCCAACTATGGTGGACGTGTGGTAAATAGATTAGTTCTCAATGACAATTTTTTTCATGGGGCCTGCATTGCTATATTTGATTCTTGCTGTTATGAATTTGAAAAAAAAAAGATATAATAAAAATATACAAATGAACTGAAGTAAAGAATAATTTGCTCAAGAGGTGTCGTCTCATTTCTGAGTTACATGAGGGTCATAACTAAACTTTGCTCTTTCTAGCTCACCAAGGCTACGTTTCCTATAATAGTTCATAATAGTTTTTATATTGTGTCCACCAGTATTCTTCGAGCCAGAAACAATATGATAATAGTAAGAAGAAGAAGAAGAAGAAGCACAATCACAAGAACGACAATGTCACATAACATTGATCCATGAGATATCAAACCCATCCTCTGAATCACAGTGTTGTTCCTTCAAACAGCAAATCAGAAGTTCATTAGTGAACTAGTTCATTAGTAATGAAATACTTTAAGTTACTGTTGGATTATTTTGTTTACAATACCTATATGATATAAAGTAATATTTATCAATTTATAGACTTCAACATGAATAGTACAATTGTCATAATCTACCATGATGATTAACCATTATTGTGTCCACACTCAGTCACAACACCCTTTTACCCTGTCAAGATGTTTCTGAGTAATCTAATGTGCAATCAGATATTTATTATTTTCAATCTGTAATCTGATTATTGTTTGCAGTTACCATTTCTGTCATTTTATCATGTTAATAATCATCATCATCAGAACTTCATTAGAATTTTTAATTTTGCTCAAGAAGGAAGCTCATAGTCCTGACTTCTTGAGCAAATTATTCTTTACTTCAGTTCATTTGTATATTTTTATTATATCTTTTTTTTTTCAAATTCATAACAGCAAGAATCAAATATAGCAATGCAGGCCCCATGAAAAAAATTGTCATTGAGAACTAATCTATTTACCACACGTCCACCATAGTTGGCACAGCGCACCACAGGTTATATGAACTACTTTCAAAACCTTCAGTCTGTTCATGATATTCTAGTCAATATAACCCTTGCGAACAGTTGCCAGCTAGCATCAAAAGGTACAACTTCCCTCCTCTTTTTCAGTACAGTTTTATTCACACACATTTCATTCTGATGAGATTATGTTTTATGGCTTTAGACTGTGGTAATTAATGGTTTCCACTACAAGTGCTTTTCAGAGGAGGTGGCCATCATGCAGACATGACAGATCCCTTCAAGGGGCCTGGAACAGTAAAACAAGCAGAAACAAACTGCAGCAGAAGACAGAATACATCATTTTAGCACTACAAGCAGAGAAAACAAAAAAAGTTCAGTTTACATTATATCATAAACTTAAAGCATGCGTGCTTGTAGAAGATGAATGGTGATGATCAGGACAAAATTCCAAAGTTAATGACCAAACCATAAAAATCTACTTCAATCCTTCAAAATGTTTCCTTAAATTCTTCCTGATGATGAACTACAATCCTATTTAGTCAATTTCATCTACTAGAAGCACAGCTTACAATCATAAAGAACATACTTATAGCTATGGTGTTTGTGTTGTATGTATTTTAACTCTCCAAGTGGTGAAACTTCTGTGAGTATATTCTTAGGAATCTTTTTTTTTTTTTTTTAAATAAACCACTATTCTATTTTTGTATTTTTTTTATATTTTAGTCCATTACATTGATAGAATATTGTATACTGTAAATACATCTTGCTGTGTAACATGTTTTCTTATTCAATATTACTGTGTGGTGATTTTTTTAAAGGTATATGTATTTCCTTTAACATGCATTCCTCTTTGAATAAGGTAAAGAATCAGGACGTGTTGTGATTGGTTGGGCCTGGGATGGCGTGGCCATGACACACAGACCTGTCGATAGGCAGGTTAGGGGACCAGACAAACCCCAGTCAGGCCCTTACTGGAGGGTAGTGGACACCTCCTCCGGAAGGTTACCTGGCAAACTACAAGCTGCTGACAAAAAAGAAGAGCAACACTTTGCCTTTTCTGAAAGGGGTGGGAGAGTGAGAACTCAGTGCCCTTTTATGCAAGCAATTTTGTTCAGCCTTTCATAAGATTTTTTTTGTTATCCTAGCAAAGATTCCTTGTCATTATAGACATTTTTTTTTAATTCAAAATAAGATCTCAATATACATGATTCTCTCTTTTTTGACTATGTACAGAAGTGCAAAAAAAAGTCAACCTTCATCATCTCTAGATTCCCTCCTCGTTTGTTTTGCAGTTGGCTGAGTAGGAGATGAGCGTTCAGGCTCTGTCCTCCACTCACCACATTCACATGACCCCACCAGCATCGCCCCAAAAAGTGATCAAATATGCAGCTTGTTTTCCACATGGCCCAATTTCCAGGGAGAGTAAAAATATTCAAACAATAGATACTATTTGAAATGGATACAGTAGAAAATAACGTCTTTACTCTAAACATCTAAGAACTAGATTTTTATAATAGTCTTTTTTCTTATATGACTAGTTACAAACCATACAATCATTAAAATATTACTCGATTATCGGTGACTGTTGCCACAATGACAACTTAGCAGCTCTGTTCTATTATTTCCTCATTGTAAGATACTCATATAAAACATCTTTGTTCAAAGAACTCAAAAAGACTATAGAAATGAACAATATGCATGCAGTTCAACAATATGCATAACGTAGAAAATATTGAGTTTACAATCATAATCATACTAAAATCAACATTACATGGAATTTCAGAAAACTGTGCATGAGGAACACGCAAACACTCACTTTACCTTATATTCATTATAAGAACCTAATAAGACAAAAAAAAAAATCTGAACTAAATATCAAAATATCATCCAAACAAAGTGAAGTTAAAACCCTCTTCTCCAAAGAAAACCACAAGAAAGAAAAAGAAAACGGACAAAAGAATAACTGTGACAATTACATAGTGCTCTGTGTGTGTTAACATGGTGTGGATTAGGCAACTGGATGGTTCAAAATGGCATGTGGCGTTGTGCTGACCCGATGGTGCATTCTAAGGCTTTGGATGAGTAATACAATCGTAATATACTTGCCACTTTCCCTGTACTATCCACTAATTAAAGATGCCTGAAGAACACCCAGAACAGAACGAAGAGTTCTAGAGATCTACTCTAAACACCCCAATCTTTCATTGGCCCACTTTAGCGGCCCCCACATTTTAAAAATGTAGCCCTACTAGTCCACCCGCAATATCTAAAAACGATGACACAAAAAAGACTTTGGCTGACTATCAGAAAACAGTTCTCAAGTAGACATATTAAACAAGTTATCTTAAGTATGTCAGACTATATACACCACACTCAATCTACTTTTGACAATCCACCTTAAAATATGTGTAATCATAAAAATGAAAAACAATTCATACAAATCACAAATCCCTCATCAGTTGCCCCTGTCATCTTAGACTTTTCTTCCCTCGCAGCAGTTTGGTGACCTAGTGAGCGCCCTGTCGTTTTCAAAGCTAGTTTCTGTCACATCTTCATCATAAGAGTCTTTGGTCTCCCAAGCAGGCCAAGACCCAGCGTCCAACTCACCCGTAGCTTGTCTTTAGAGTAGATAGACCTACTAGTCGTGGAGAGATCTGCGTCAGTACAGATCCGAGTAATTTCTCGTATTACCAAATGACATCCACCACAACGTTAAAAGAAAAAACAAAAACTATTCATCCAACGGAAAATTTGGACAAAGCATACAAACCGGGAAAGGTATCCTAATCAGCATGGTGCTATTGAGAATCACTGGAGATTTCAAACAGAGTGGACGACACATGCTGTCCAAGAGAGACTTCTTAAAGGGAATTGTTAATTTTAACACTGTGTAACACTGCTAAAATACCACTCATATGGCACTTCACAGGGATGCCTGCAAGATTAAAGATGTGCTTAAGAGATAGAAAGAGAGGCTACAAAGGCTTGACACCTCACAGACATTCAGTTATTATTTTGCCTCCGAGTATACTCCTCTAACTTTCCTCATCACCGATTGAACAGAAAACAAAATCATAAACAAAACACTGTGCATGCATATGTGATTCAGTCAAATTATCTTCCTCGTTTCTTTTTATCTTAATCTAAATGCAAGGTGCACCTTTGTGTAAACAAATGAACACAATTAGGTTAAACAACAACCAATAAACAAACAAAATAAGTCCTAATTCTTGGTCTATGGACAATGTCGATTCCGCAGCGTTGAAGCCTGTCTTGCGAAAATGGGGCCGTGCAGCGTCTATGCAACGCGGGATGCGCTACGGCTGGTCAGCATACATCGGCTCCGTGCGCCTTATATCCCTAAAGACGACTCTCACAATTCAGACTTGCGCACTTTCAAATTTAGCGCTCCAAAAATGTCACGTGTGATCTGGGCGGTAATCCTCAATTACTATCATAAAAACCAGATGCTTGGCGTCTCGCCCCCCGCCTTGCGCACAATCCAGACTTAGACCCCCCCGAGCGTCGCAATTTGTTCAGGACAAATACACTTCATTTATCACTCAGAAATAGCTTCTCCTCAATAGGTGCATTAAATAATTTAAAATCATATCGTGACAGCTCCACCATCCCAAGGACATCTCTCACTCAGTGTCAATAACTATCTGTGTGCGTCCTAAGGTATCATCAGACACTCGCTCTGATGGCCGGCCGTATCGACGGACTGTGTGTGTGTGTGTGTGTGTGTGTGTGTGTGTGTGTGTGTGTGTGTGTGTGTGCGCGCGCACATATGTGACAAAATCATTATTATAAAACACCAAAACCTTGTTTAATGTAGCTATCTTTTCACATTAGATTCTTATGTTGTTGGTTGTGTCCAGCTGAAATATAGCCCTGCTCTATATATTAGTCTAATTTAGATGTCCTAATATAATTGGTCATATTATAACATGGCCAAATAGCCTTCCTATACCCAATACGTATATCAACAGCGATATAAAGATTGATAGTCATAGGGACAATTTCATTATTTAGTAAAGAACAAATCAGGGTTAAACACCCCAAAGACCCGCATTTGCCATAGATCAATAGACTTCCTTAAGGATTATAAAACAAATACAGCTCCCCATTGTCCATTGATTGACAAGTGGTCAGTTAATGAGTATAAAACAAAAACACTTTCCCATAGCACTCCAGATGTCACCCACAGATCCCCGTTGTCCCCTTGTTTGACACTGATCAGTTAATGAACATAAAACTAAAACAGACCATAGTGCCCCTGGCAACACCCAGATCACCATTGACCATTGATTGACACTGATCAATAGACTTCCTTAAGGATTATAAAACAAAAAACAGTCTCATGTGACATCCCACCATCCCGAAGAAGCACATCTGACATAGATCAACACACTTCTGGACAACGGGAGCATAAAACTAAAACAGTCCATAGCGTCCCTTGTGACACACAGCTCCCCATTGTTTGAACCTGGTCAGTTAATGAGAATAAAACTAAAACACATTCCCATAGCCCCACCAGGTGTCCTACAACCCCCAATGCCCCTCAGTTGGTCATTACCCCCGTTTCAGGATCACAAGAGCAATTGAATGACACATCCACCCACATCCTCGGGAATATCTCCTCATTAGGGTCATTCAATAATTAAAAGGTCTCAGATTTCCCCATTGTTTTTTGTTTGCCATGTGGTCAGTTAATAGACTAAATAGAGTATAAACAAAAACACTTTCCCATAGCCCCCAGGTGTCCTACAACCCCCAATGCCCCTCAGTTGGTCAATACCTCCCTTTCAGGATCAAAAGCACAAATGAATGACGCTTCCACCCACACACCCGGAAATACCTCATCATTAGGATCATTAAATAATTAAAAGGACACAACATGACACATCACACAGGGCATCATTCAAAGCTGACACATTACTGACAGGCTGTCAATCAAAATTGTCAACTTTGACAAACTGTCAATCAAAAGGACGTCAGACAAGCTGTCAATCAAAACTGTCAAATATGACAAGCTGTCAATCAATCAAATGGGGTCAAAGGTCAATCCATCAAACTTTTTTGACAGGAGGCGGTACATATATTACTACTAGTGTTAACTGTTTGCGGTATATTACATCAAATAAAGTGTGGAAAAGTACAACTAAGTCAGGGGTTGAACAGCTAATCAATAGTTTATCCATCAAATATAATATAATACATAAAAGACATTTTATTTTGTTATTACATTATTCATGAAGAAATTACTGCTGGTTTTATGTAATAACAAGCGTAAGATGTAATAACTTATTATTGTTATTACGTTTACATTCAACATTTTTATGACATCACAAACAGATTATTATGTTATGAGTTTGTATTACATTGTTTTATGACATCATAAGCAGATTATTACATCACTAGTTGCTACCAGCATCGAGGCCTGTAGTGTGAGATGTTGTTCCAGTGCTGCTGACTGGTCCAGAGCAGGAGGCCCGGCTGGGACCCACCATGTACCTCCACAGCCTCCTCTCATCTCTCCTCTCCTTCGCAGACATAAAACAAAGTCCTCACAAACACCTTTCTTCTTCTCTGCTCGGGGTGTATCGCTCACATCATCTTCTTCTGCGGTAATAGCCGGCGGCGTGTGTTTGCTTTCCGCGGCGCTACGGTCGATTAGCCTCCGACGTCTGAGGTAAAATGTCACATTTAGAGCGTGGATACACAAGAGCTTTCTTTTCTCCCTGTTGGGTTTCTGTCAGCGCTACACTGCAAAAAATACCAATATAGCAATTGATTTAAAGTGAGGCACCACAGGTGAACAGGAAGAAGTCCTCTCATCCTTTCAGAATGAAGTATAGACACAAATGCACTTTTTGTATTATGACTTTTAACATTTTAGCATATTCATAATAGCTAATATTTTACTAATAGTTTGTCAGAGTGCATTTCCTGTTTCATTCTGATGACTCACTAAATGGTTGTTAATTTACAGGGATTTGTGAAAATGAAAAGGTCACAACAGCCACTGTAAATGATCAGATATGATTTAAGTGGCACGTCAAATCTAATGAATTATCCAGTTAACTCATTTTGTGCGTGGTGAACTCGACCAGCTGCTAGAAAAGCAAATGACTTGTAGTTGTTTTTGATGGTTGTTGTTTATGTCATCAGAGTAGTTACTGAAGCATAGCATTATAATATCAAACCAGTGTGGTGCCTCGGCCTAACCCGGGACTGAAACGAGACAGGTTGCTAACTGATGTAAAGTTCTTGCTAGATGTAACGTGTCTTCGCAAGGATGAAGATGAAACACGAACACCAAGACAGTAAGACTCAGGGACATATTTATAAGCACTTACATTACATTATACTGAAAAAACGATGACAAATCACAGTGAAATAGTTTTAGCTTCTGATAGGCAGAGACACCGAGCAGCCCTCTGCCCCCTACTGGCGACCAGCAGGAATTACAACAACGTCAGAGGAAGTGGTCTGCTCTCTGGCGCAGCCCAGGAAGTCAGTTCTGGTATCGACCACCAACTACCACATGTATTATGGTCATTTTGCGCTATGAGGCTGTAAAAAACAGAATTATTGCACAAAAATTGAAAACACCTGCAAATCTGCCAGTGGATGGAGGTCGTTTCACTCGACTCGTTTCAAGTGATTCTGATTTCTGATTCAATGAACGATTCAGTTGATTCATATCGTAAAATAGTGAATAACATCCTGAAGTGATCAATCCGTCCTTGGAGAGAACGAGTGCTGCTCTTCAAATGTTGTTAGTGCAGTAATGGGCTCTGTAGATCACACACACACACACACACACTATGCGGTTGGATTTTATCCCAGCAAAATAAACTCTATTAACAGAAGTATGGCGTAATAGGGACCAGGACAAATGTTATGCAACACACACACACACACACACACACACACACACACACACACACACACACACACAAACAGATTTGTCCTTTCCCATGATCTCTATAACTCCAGACACACAGCGTGACCTGACAACAGATCTTCTTCTTCATCTTCATCTTCTTCTTCGTCTTCCCGTCGACCCAGAGGTCAGTGTGGCTGGTCTGTGAGGTCAGTGGTTTGACGGTTAACACATTTCCTGTTTTCACTGAACTTGTCCCACCAGAAATCCACAACATCGCCTGGATCTCACGTGGACTTGAAGCAGGACGACGCTGGAGCTCCGTCGACGGTCCAAATCCTGAGACGAGGATTCAGACGCTCGTGAAACAACTTCTTGTTCCGTTTGTGATCACAGAAGCCAAACTCCATTAGGAGGCGAGTTTATTGATGAGAAAAACACGACGGCTCCAGTTTCATGTTGTTGGAAGGAAATCTACCACAGGAAAGTTAAAAGCTAATTCTGTACATCATCACAGATTAAAGTCATCATCATCATCATCACAAAAAGCACCTAAAGCTGTAAAATCATTTAAAATTGTTAAACTTTAAACATTTACATTTTCTACAGACAGGGGTCGGTGATGTCGCCTTGGCAACAAAAGTGGAAAAAGAGGACTGGAAGGTGTGGTGGTGCACAATATATGTCCAGTACTGTGACGTTTCTCCTTCTCTGTTGATGGACTTTGAGTTTCTGTAGGTGGCTATCGCTAGCGCCGAGACAAACGAGACAGAAACAATTAAAGCGGGATCAAAATGAACATTATCAAAAGGCTTTCCTGTGAGGTGCTTTAAGGAAGTGACCTCGCTGGCCTGAAGGCTCTCAGCTGGTTACCAGATCATTCCTTGTGACGTCTGGCAGCTAAAAAGAGAGCAAGTGGATTTTGAAGTGGATCAAAAGTTGCAGCCATAGTTCAGCAAAGACAATAAAAAGTGGGACGTCGCTGCCGTTCGTCTCGCTGAATCGGAGTGAAACCTTGAGCGGTGGAGGATCCATCTCTCCATCGAAAGGAACAGCTGCTCATCCACAGTTCAAATGAAAATCTTCATTTTCATTTGTATGTGTAAAGGACAAGAACGTGAAAAATCTGGTTTTGCAATGGAGTCTGGACCCCGAGCTGCAGCTGAATAATGAAAGACAAATCTGAGAAAGTGTCTCTTGCCACGGAGCTGTGTGCAATCTGTACTGTAAAGGACGAAGCCTCCAGCCTCCACCGGCCGTGGGGGATGAATCCCTCCTCATGTATTCATCCGGCATTAGTACTGGATGCAATTCTTTCTTCAGCCAAATTAATACAATGTGAAACAAAAGTTGAGTGTCTCAACAGACTAGTTACCAGAGGATTCGACTGACGTGGGTTTTTCAAGGCCAATACCGATATTATGAAATAGCTTTAAATTTGATCAGTTTTCAAAGCCTCTGAAACAGCATCATCATGGACACTAAAACTCTCCACTGAAACTCTTCTAGTGTCAGCAGCTCTTTAAGGCGGGCGCAGGGAGGCTCTGGGAGACATTACTAATTTCACATGAAGTTAATTTATAAAAATACTGCTGAACAAGAAATTGAATTTGCTTGGGACTTTTTATTTCAACAGTGTTTCTGTAGCTGGAACCTCCATCATATCAGAGGTGGACGACAACACAAATCAACAGACATCAAATAACAAGAC